>LUCM01011575.1:364976-397935 GCA_008360955.1 Fasciolopsis buskii
ACAGAACTGAACGCACTGCAGCACAGTACACACGACCTTTCAACTTCAAGGAAATATCAGGCCTACGCCACAAGTGGTTCAGTTCAGCGTAAGCTGCACGAGCCTTCGATATACGCGTATTTACCTCTACTTCCGAGCTACCATCGTTGGACACGCAGCTACCAAGCTAGGTGAAACGGCCCACAGTCGTTAGTTCCTCTCCATCCAGTATCAAGTTCGGCGCTGCTGTCGTCCAGTCCTGTAACAGTACTTTGCACTTTGAAGGTGCAAAGCACATGCCGAACCGAGCAACCGATCTCGACAGTTTATCTAGTGCCCGTTATGCATGGTCCGCAGACTCGAACAGGCACACGACGTCGTCTGCGTAATCTAGGTCAAATAGCTTCCCTCCACCTCCCAGTTCGACTCCTATATCCCGGAGACCTCCTAAAGCATCTTCCATCACCTCGTCCATGACGAAGTTGAACAAGAATGGAGAGATGGGAAACCCTTGTCTAAAGCCACTAGTCGTTTCGAATGAACGCGACAATTCACCGTATACCCTAACGCGACCATAGGTATGCGAGTACAATGCTCGAAACAGATTGACAAACTTCGTTGGCACACCGTCGTAACTACCGGAAGTAAACCAATGCCACGATGATTGCTAATCACTCCGTTCGCGCCTCTTAAAGAGGGGTACAATCAGTGACTCAAACCACGATAACGGAATACGCCCCTCGTTCCAAATATCTCGAGTCAAGGAGGTAAGAGCTTTTGAAATGTGGTCGATCTGATTCACATTATCCATCGAGTTAGAGCGCCATGTCCCTGTCCGACGTGAACTGTGTCGGAATATTGTGCTAGACAGGAATGACTGATTATTCGCACAAAATCCGAAAAGCCTTTCCCCGTTATCTGTTCGCTGAGCAGGCAAGACGCACCGTCCGTCTAAACAAGACTCTGACAAAAACCTGACCGCAAGGCAGCGGGGTACAGCTGAGTGGGTGCTCATCTACTTGGATCAATTATTCTTCCAATCGTTTTTCCAAATGAGCTGCCAACTCATATCAACCCCCAACTTGGAGGACCAGGAAACTACTTCGTCAGGCCTCTACCCATTGACCTTCCAGGCATGATTGGACCTTTGGCTTGAGATAAGCCATCCTTTATAGCTCGTTGGATCATGGAGGCACGCAAGCCGTCACACCACGTCAAGGTGTAGTCTCGTTGTGACAGAAAGAGTAATTTCGGACCTACCATCTAGATCGATAATTTAGGCTTCCTTTGTTATGAATCACTCCAGTCGAACTCAAGCCACGGGTAGGCCATGGGCTGTCAAGGTTGATTCTACACGTGACAATTATTTCCCTCGCATCCCCATGTTACAAACTACACAGGACGCACACGAGGTCAGTGCTCCTGGGATGATGTCGCGTGTTCCCGTCAGGAAGGTTCGGAAACGTGGGGACGTTTTGCCAGTCGACACCTACAGTATGCGACAAATCTAATCGAAATTATTGGTGAGATTGGATTCTTAAATTAGATGACTCATCATACGTAGCCAGCATCTAACGCACCAGTGAAGTACTTATACAACTGTTTCATCCTTGTTAAGAACCATTGATAGTGCATCTCAAACGCATATGACTAAGTCGAACGCCTTCATGGCCATGACGTCCGACCAACAATCGGTCCTTCAGGGCTTGTATCCCAGTTAGTGTACGATGGAAATGCACTGTCATACTGTACTTCAATGGTAAACTGGATATTGACCCTCTATGATGAGTCACCAAACGGACAGAACTAACATGATGAATCATATTGCTACGTAGGCATTCCAACCAGCTCTTTGATTTTGGGAGCACCATTCACGTCATGCTGAGGGCCGAAGTGTAAGGAACTGACCAAGCGCACAGTCGAATACTGAATCTAACAAACAGGGCGACCGAGAGACGGAATGCGCTTGTTTCCCACTTTGTTGCAATTTACTTCCTTTTCTGCTTCGGATTTGCTACACATAATCCCGCTAAATGGACAGTGGAAGATACTGCATCACACCGTTCATCTTAAGCCAGCTCGTACCGAATAAGCCCAAAGATTACCCGGACCCGTTGCACACCAGCTATTTCACTGGCGAAGCCACTTCCGTTTGATCTTCTTCAAATTCTGTTCCCCGCAACAATCCAAGTAAGCATGTTCCACCAATCCATTCGTTAGGTTTTGGCTCCTGGATGTCTCCCAACCACTTTGGTTTACGCATAAACCCCTCATATTCGATTTACTACTCCACCTCATACGCCCCTGTACTTCTCAAATCCAAAAGCTGGTGCACAGACTCGGATTTGTCATGCAACTGAATAATACAACTACTTGCGACCAAAACTTTCGACCGGGTAGGAACCAAAAGATATCAATCTCGTTGGTAATCCAGTTCTGACTAGATAATTTGGGCAATCGAACATGTGGTGATGGGAACTCGGCTAGGGTAACAAAAACCAGACAGACCAGATAAAACCAACAAGCCCGACGTGTTCGACGACCAAACAGTACTTATGCACGAAGAATCAAAAGAACTAATCACGTTATGCATCACTTGTGTCATGTGTAAACTGATCCGTCAAAAATGCATAACGACTTGAGAGTAAAAGAGACCGAAGTAACTCGGAAACCGGAAATTTATATTTGTCGTACTTTAATTACGTACTCTGTGGTTAGTATATCCAATCGACGTGCGTTAACGGAAGGGGGCAAATAGATTGGAAAAGACATTTGAAACAGAAAAACAAGTGATTCTGCGAGACCGACCAGTTGTAAAGTAAGGCAACGAGGAGGTGGAGACAGGGCTCTACAGAAAGAGGGGGGCTAAGGGAGGGAGGGCCGCGTGGACGATAGTCACATCATAACGGTTGTGATCCGCCCGGTCAGGAAAATTGAAATACATTTCACATTACCACCGTCTCCGGTAGCATATTCGAAATACTTGAGGAACAAAGATCCTGTTTGGAAAGGAAACAGTACTAAGATGCATGGGATCAAGAGACCACTGAGTCCAACAAATGGACCACGAAAGGCGTGAATAAACCCGTGTTGATTCAGTACTATTCAGCAGTTAGTTGGCGGATGAGTGTTTTAATCGACCATAAAGTTGATCAACTGATTTTTGTCGGCCCGAAAAGTGATACACACAGGGAACTGTCGAAATATGATCCCGTGGAGCGGCGCTCGCAATCGGTATGGAGAGGACAATGCGGGACGCACGTGCCAACAAAATAGGGAAATAGCAAACGCGCGCTTAAAAGCACAAGGACTGGATGAGAGAAAAAAGACTCAACGTAGCAAACGGGCAATGTGGAGCAAACGAGGGAGGTGGGCAGGTCAGAAACGATATCCTCGGTCGAATAATACAATCTAGTTGCCTGTGAGCTCGGCGTAGGTCGAATCCAATTCTTCGCTGAGAGCCTTGTATTTCTCCTTCTCGGCGACCAGTTCGTCTGAAATAGAAAATGAGTTGCGCGCAACACTGTACTGTCCAAACGAAAGCAACTCACAAGTACACATGCAACTGGACATGCCTTGAAATGTAAATCTTCTGAACACTCCTGCGGTCCCAAAACGTCACGAGAAAGCTAACAGAAACAATAATTCCAGACAGCTGTATGTCCCTTCATCTGTGGCTAACAGAGTACTCACCTACAAACTTGCACGACACAAATCGAACCATCCGCACGACGTCGAAAACTCACTTAGTCTCCCATCTATAAGATCCACCCGGCCAGGGTAACTAACCAAGTCACCTCCTAACGTGTTTAGATAAACGAGATGAGACAAGTTATTTTAATAAGTCATAATCATGTATGAATGCACCAAACCACGTGTAATCGGTGACCCAGAGAACCGATAAATACGCACCCAAACTGGGGTCGCACAAGATTATAGCCGAAACGGAGGTAACCGAACCCTTAACAGATGAAATGCTAAAGGAAAATGCACTCAACTGACTCACGAAAATCAGATTCGAACTGCATATACAGGACCCGATCAACTCGCAAAAGTTGAGTTTGTGACGTGGTGTGAAAACTAACCAGTCTGCTATGCCGAGCAGATCGATTTAGGCTAACGGGCTGGTGTTCGGAAGACATTAGGCGATGTGATTCAATGCCGCAGTTAGCGTTGCTGCATTCGAAACGTTTCTGCTTCTCTATATTTCCTCCAACTAATGATTTGACTATTTTCCTTTCACTACTATTCGGTGCGAAGTAGCAACCAAAACCAGGGCAGGTTAGCGGAAGGAAGGTCAGTGATCGTACAAACGGAACTGACCGCAATCTGAAGAGCATTTGTAAACATTTGACCAGTATCTCGAACAACACTACTATCGTTACTGATCTATTTTATAAGGATAAAATGTTCACATTGTCTCTATTTTTCCATGTAACTGATAGGTCCCGCAAATACACTTGTTACATAGGGAAAAAGAAGAAATCGGCATTGTCTGTTCACAAGCTGGTTAGAAGTGGCAGTACGAATGGTTTTCTTCACGTATGCATATACGAGCACAAACAGAGCCGCAAGAAATAGGCAAGTCAGCGTGCGACCCAATGAGTAAAAACATGAAAATATAGAAAAGTGTGAGTACTTTTGCGTGTATGCATATGTGCGCGTGTGTACTCATCAGATAAGCGCTTGGAGATGCTCGCAGCGCGCACGAAATAACGAAAGAAACAAAAATGAAAGGAACAGAAGCTAAAAATAAAGAACCACAGGTACTATCTCAGCATCGCCACCATTAGCATCCGGGCCAAGACAAAACTGGGCAAACGGTTCAGTGCAACAAACAGCGCGAGCGAAAGAGTCTAAAAATACATGTTCACGTGAGGTTTGCAAAATTGATAAAGGCGCATTGGCGAAAAATGAACCTTTCTCAGAAAAAGAGTTCATATTTCGATGAAGACATAACGACGTGCAGGAACAGGAGAATGGGAACAATCTGATCGTTTACCCCTCGGGAGCAAGCACATGCGTGCACTTGGAGAGAAAGGGAAGATGAAACTTGGGATGTTCATAGAACGCAACGAGAACCGACCAAAGGGCCAAACAAAATGGACGATATGATGGCAAACGACCATACTTTTCGAAACGAGCATGATTGTTGGAAGGAAAGCATGTGTGGGTAGAAATGATTATGTGGAAACCATGAAGCAATACATGCAACAAACCGCACTATTTCAAGGGTAACGGAGTTTACAGGCGCAAGCAAGGAACCAGGATCTCGAAGGATAATCAAAACCATCCCGAAGTGACTGGGATAAAAGTGAGACCGAATTTGGACGAAAACAGGCGAAAGCGCAGCAGGTTTTCAACCTTCTCTTCTGGTCCCCATTACGCGACGAATGTTGCTGAGCGGCCCAACGACTTAACTGGAGGGGTGGTTAAAGATTGTCTACCTCGTTCAGCATGTTTTCCATTTCTTTGCGCAAATTGGTATGGTTTAATTGTTCAGCCTCAAGAGCTTCTGGAAGGTGAAAAACAGAAGCGAAAACAATTCGTTAGAAAACGCCACTAGCAATGTGTGAAAACGTGACAAATTGGTTGATAAGAAAAAATCATTTATACCAGGCAGGGACGGAAGACTATCTGACCTATCATCGGGATTGATAGGAAGACGAGGGCGATCAGAGGATCGGATTCGGTGACTGCCTACTGAGGTCCGGTATTGCGCAACCAATGGAACAAAATATTATTGGCCGGAGATAAAGTGAGATCTGTTTCTCATTGAGTTCCTTAGTTGGCATCTTTTGTCCAGAGCCTTGAAACCGGACCGTGCGGTTGAAACGAAGATACCGTAGTCATTGTTCAACCAATCGCACAAATAAGTCAGAAAATGAGCGACGTACAAACTAACAGGCGATTCGTGTGCGTATGGGTGGGAAACAAGAATCAGAAATGAATAGCAGATGTGCAAAAACTCACCTTCCAGCTTGGACAAATCGCTTTGTCGGGCGGCTTCCAGTTGTCCGGCTTCCTTGGCGCGGCGTTCAGCCTTGATAGAAAATACCACCGACCGACCGAATTCAGGAATTACGCGTGCGCCGACATCGCGGCAAAGGTGGAGAGTAAACAGAAAAGCGCGGACACACGGACGGGAAGGCGAGGCACATGCACAAAGAAATGAGCCAACAAAAAACGTAGTCAGAAAAGACATGCCTGATGGAGTGCATTGCAAAATGACGTGACTACGCGGTAAGCAAGAGCCTTGAGAATCAGCTGAATATTACCTTCCAGACGATCGGCGTCGGCTTGGAGAGTATTCACTAATCGCTCGGATTCCTGAGCACGATCTTCCGCCTAGACAGAGTGAGAAACAATTTTCGGAGCGTGAAGAATGTTCCGGTTTACCGAATGTACTAGTCGAGCCAAACCGACTTTTAAATGCGCATGCGGTCAAAACTACCGCTGTTGGGCACAAAACCCTCGTGCAGGGAAGCCGTAGAGGAGTGCAGACATACATTCACGCATTCATGCAGCTCTATCAAGAACATATATAGAATATTGCAATTAGAAGTTTCCGGTAAAGGAATCGGTAAGTGACTGCTCCAACACCTTGTGTGGCTTGTTTTGGTCAGTGTATCGGTTAAGTTCCGATGATGTCCGACGACCTCTACGAATGCACACAGACAATTGAAAAAAGTATGAAGGAAGCGCCTGATGAAATAACAATGTGAATTACATTTGGAGTGTGGTATCTGCAGAACGATATCCAATAGGCAATGGCAAACTTTGGTACAAGATTGATGGTAGAGTGCACAAGCTGTTTGGTGCATACGAGTATAACTAAGTTATTGTGGTTAGAAACAATCCCGGTCCACGTTTTTGGTTGAGACCATTGGCATATGCATAAGGTTAGACTTTCTAGATGCAGTGCTGACATGTCGTGATGAAAGCAATTTTTTAATTGCTTCTAAAGACTGGTCCAAATAATTGCCACCTTTGACGGGTCCTAGGTATACATTTTCCGCCAGTGGTACTACAGTCTTAAAAACAAGTCCCCGTTTGAAGGATGAGTCAATTTGTTTTAAATAGATTTCAAGTATAACACGGGTATTCCGTAAACTGAAAAAAAACAATTTACGAAATTACTGAAATTCAGATATTTTCAGAGTTCAAAGTGTCTTGAGTAACTCCCGTGCACTTGTGCTAACCAAAACCGATGGGGCTTAACTATGAACAACGGCTGCCGTTTCTGAGACAGGTGATTATTAGAAAACAGTGCTAGAAATGTGCAACACAAAACGGTAGCGTAATTTTCTCTGTTCAAGTTGTGAATAGATCTGTTTTGAACCGATGGCTTGTTGTCGGAACTTGGGTCACTGTAACAAACACTCCTACCGCTAAATATAAATCAAATGAATCTGAACACGGTGAGTAGCGCGCCATGAAGCTATTTTGTGGCTATTTTAATGAACACAACGGAACAGCAGAAAAACCGCGGGAAATAGCATCAACAACCTCAGCAAAGCTACCTCGGCTAGTTTGGCGGTGAGATCAGCCAAACGGGTTTCGTACTGCTTGCGCTGTTTCGTAGCCTGGAGACCACCAGAGTTTTGGACACCGTTCGATCCGCAACATCGGTCGTGGGGGATAAAGCCAAACATGAATCGGACGAACACATGCAACCACGTCCAATTCGTTTTTATTGAACAAATCAACGTGCAGAATGCAGGCGGGGAAGAGGGTGTAGAGTAGATTAAGATCGAATGATGTGATAAAAAACAAGGTGACTGGAGCCGATAGGGCGAATACGCATCAAGTCTCTAATCCGCACGCCTCGGTTTCATCCCAAAATGCTTTCCTTCTTTCAAAGTGAATTATTCAATGTTTGCATTTCGGTCGCGTCTATGGATAAATGGATTGAATATCAGATGCGATATAGTCATGCACAAGAAAACAACAAGCAGGAAAATCTCGACTGGAGACCCGGAAGAGAAAAAGCTTACGGCTTTGAGACGCTCGGTTAGATCGCGGATGTTCTCTTCATATGCCTCTTCTCTTTGGGCAGCCTAGAATCGTACGTACATTGATGATCGATGAAACAGATATATTGATTGTCATCAGCAGGGCTGAATGTAATTTTTCTAAGAGTGCACAAAGAGCACCTGTACGGGTTTGATTCTTTCGCTACCAGAATGAAAAAAACTAAAGCTAAGCGGAAGACATCAATCAGAGTTGGCCGTAAAGTCATGTGCTCGCCAGGATTGATTCGAACAGAGACTTATCGACCTTGAACCTGTACTGAAAAACGACACGTGGAGTAAACTGAAGAACGACGTATGGGAAACATTTTGGAGTTTAAAAACTAACAAAAATACAAACGGCGAGAAAAGACGGGCTACTAACAGGTCTCTTCTCATCAGATCTCGCACTCCTTGTTTACGGTAAGCGAATCGTTAACTGGCAAACAGAGCGGTTTGTTTCATTGTAGGATGTGGCTAGTTTACCATTTAGTAATCCGATAAATAACTAAGAAATAATAGTAAGAAAAAAAACGATAAACCTCTGTTGGTTCCTGATTTCTTATTTGATTGATTGCCCTTTAATTAGATGGTTACAAAAATTTCGGCCTTGTTAAGTTGCATTTCCTAGTGACCTTGGTCTAGTGAAAATGAGTGGGGTTACAAACAAAGTAATGAAAAGGGGGACAGTAGTAAGTGAAAACGCATACCTCCTGTTCGGAAATTTCCAAGGATTTGACGTTATTGCCGACAATGCGCAGTTCCTCCTCTAGTTCGGTGATTTTGCTGAGCAACAAAAGTAAAAATGAGCATAAACAGTGGCCAAAGGTCCATGTAGTTAGAACTCGGGAGTGGTAGGTAGACCACCCAAAGGATGATCTTCGAGGGCAATATGCATGCAACCGTGCACGGCACTACCGCTAGGTAAGGGGAAACAGCGATCACAGATAACGTGACTCGTGCACGTCCCGAGTCAACCAGCTTTGTGGCTTTCTCATGAAAACGAAGTATGGCATGCATAGAACTAAGTGTGAATGGCAGCAAGTTCCATTTTTTAACTTATGTCAAGCTCCCATAGCATACAATCGACTCAATTCGATATGCTTGAAAGATAGCATCGTAAAACAAGAACGGTATGAGGAAAAACGGTAGGCACAAAACCAACCTGAATTTCTTGATGTTCAAGTGACTTTAATCGCCCCGTGGTATCATGGACAATAGACTGGAGCTCACGCATCCGACTGAGCATGCAATATAGGATGGGTATCGAGCAGCAGGCAGATGACACATACGGAAGGACGAGACGAGATGTTGATGTTTTGGTATTCAACCAGGAGATGCGGGTATTTTGGTTGGTTTGAACGAGCATGCGCAGGAAAGTGTTTCAGTGCAAGGTTCGTGATTCCACACATCGAATGAGAAAGAAAAAAAGAAGAGATAACCGAATAAATCGATAGAGCAACAAGGCATCACATGTGCGAGCGGCGGAAAGCGTGCTAAAAAGACACCCAAAAGAAGCCAAAAATGAACAAAACCGGTACAAGCAGCGAAGTCGAACATGTAATTCGACCTAAGTGTACTATGACAGTTAGACAGAAGCAGAATCACCAAGTCATGAATTTTGGGAAGAAAACAGGAGCGAAACGTGAGGCAAGACAAGGGATTAAGCCTGAATACTAAAGCTTATTATCAACATTTTTTGGTCGATTTGTGCAAAATCCGGAGTCGTTAACACAACCCTACCTTAGCGGAGACTGAGTACCGGTGGCCATTACACTTAACCACGACCATGACACAGTTTTTATGCTTTTATTTCACTCTAGAAAGAAAAGGTCATGTAAACGCAAGACTGGAGCCAAGAATAAAGTAGGAAAAGCGCCGTATCCACGGCACCGCAACGTGTCATCAGTGAGATGAGATAAGACAGAGATAGGGAAAAATTGGTTTAGAAAATTGGGTTTTATGAGAGAATGTGTGTTTCTAATTCATAAATTCAGAAAGTCATCTGACCATGTTTGACCAGTGGTAGAACGTGTGCCTGGAGAATCGTTCTGGACAGCCTCACTATATGCGATCACCACCCCTGGGCATCCGTCAGATATCGTATCAACGAAAGAATTGTGAATTTTATGGCTGACATGTTAACTTTATTCGATGACAAACACGGACCATTTCACGTGCGAAAGAAATAAAGATCAGAAATTTAGTTTCAAAATCCGAATGAGTTCCGACTTGTCTAACGACTTCTACAGGGCCCTATCGAAGACCAATTTGCATACTAAGTAGAGAACGGTTTTCAGATGGGATAGAAAGGATTCAATGGAACTTGAAGTAGCGTAAACACGAACTTCAAGCAGAGGAGAAATGTTCTACGAGAACGAAGAATGACAGTTCACCAGACAGTGGTTGCTACGGGGATCAAAATCATTCCGACTGAAATGCACGATGCCACCAATACTAATAATGGCGACCGCTGCTACTACTAGTGCTAAAAGGAGTGCGGTATGCAAGACGAGAAGTGGACGAACCAAACTAAGAGCAAAATAGATATGAACAAGCAATGTCGGGGAAATGGGCGTCCGTGGAGATCACCGACGTAAATACATGTGAGCAAACTACGAGATAACCGATCAGGGAGACGCGGACAAACGAAGATGACTAGGACGACCGAGAGGAAAGGAGAATTAGGGATACCTTTCAGACGCTTCGATTTGACCTTCCGTATGGGACAAGGACACCTCCATTACGGCCATCTTTCTGGTTGCCTGGTTTTCCGCATGATAGTACATGGTGATAGTTGTGATGATGGTATCGATGATATTTTGGTGAATAGAAGACAGGCAGACAGACACAGAAATACAGGGGAATCACACGAAGAGACGACGGCGATGATAACGGCGGCACCGGCGGCAGGTGGAACAGCGACAACCGGAAAACGACGTGGACCACGCATCAGCAGCGTTGAGCGAAAGGGATTGGTGGCGGTGTTCGGTTACGGGGCGGAATGATTCGCAGTGCGGCAGGGGAAGGGCGTGGCGGAGGCACCAACATAAAAACGAACAAACCCAAGCCAGATTAAGAGCTGTTATGTATTTAGTGTGATTTAGTGAACGTCAGAAACGGAAAAATAGCCTGCGTGTGCCCAGAGCAATTAGTAAAAAGCAAAATAACCTCGACAACGGGGAAAAGGCAACAGACAGATAAGCGCATGCGGTTAGAGAGCAACTCCGAGAAGAAACTTCGAAAAGTAAAGACGGCTGTTGTAATCAAAAAACAGTCCTGGTGGCTGCGGACAAGGTGATTACACACTGGCCGAAACGATCTGGATGTGAACGGGTGCATGCTAAGCGAATGGCGCGGTAACTGCAGTAAAATTCAACAACTTCCGTTAAGGATTACGGTCTGCATGACCAGAACGTGAGAGGTGCAGCACGCATGATTGCGCAGGTATAAACGTAAAAGCGCGCGTGCTCAAACGACAAACGAGTGAACAGACATACAGCAATCATAACAAAGGCAACGTGGACAACAACACGAGCACCACCATCCCAACCAGAACGACAACAGCAACGATGGTAACAATGAGGGGCGGCGAAAAACGAGGCACGCTGAGCGGCCAAGTACCTTTCGGCAGCCTCCAGACGCGATTCGGCGCGCTCGAGTTCCACTTCTGTGATGGTCAATTTACGCGCAGCCTAAACATTTACAGTTTGTAATGAGAGATAATACACATGTACATATATATATATATATATACATATAGGAGATACGAGCAAATGTGTACGCATATTGTGTATGCGTTGGGTGTTTGGGAATGGTTTTCACTGTAGGTAATGATTCAAAGGAACATGCGGTGACATTGTACCTCGGGATCAATATATAGAGAAACAGTGATCGAACTAATAGAACGGGAAAAATATACTGATTTCTACTGATGAATACTGGCAATGCAACTTTCAGATTATGTCTAGAAGAAAGCGAATGTGAATGGGAGGACGGGACAAACACAAAGGTGTAAACCACTACTGACAAACGGAGCACGACAGCGGTCAAACGGAGGCCAATCAGTAGTGCACGTGTCACGTCTACCATACACGGTTAAAAATGACAATGGAGAAAAATTCGCGACTAAACCCCATTAAACGGAAGGGACTAGTAACATTTCATATTGCCAATGAGGACCATTAATACCACCAACCACACCAAATGAGAAACTAGATAACTCAGATAAAACATGTCCAAACTTCTCAACGTATCCCTAAGTTATTACTTAGTAAATCATGGAATTAATCAATGGACCAATACCAAAAACGTCTACTGCAGTTTCCATAGAGTAAAAACTCATCAGGGATTGTTTGATATTCTATCGACCAAAAATCTTCAGGGTTTCTCTGACAGATTTTTGTGAAAATAAGTTATTGCGTATCAACGTTATACGGTAATATCCTCTGGACACGACTGTTAGTAGATTACAGGCTACGATGACAAACTGCACTATCAGTCAGGTAGTTAGTCCAATTCGATCAGCGGAAAATGGTCGACAGTGTAATCGAAGCCAATAACATCAAAAAAATGAATTTAGCGTAAATATTGCAAGTACGTACGCAAGTAAGTGGAAACTAAGAGGACACTTGACAAATGATACGGAAGGAAACGAATTATCTGAGGTAATAACAAAGGGCATGCACGCAACAGTTCACGGATTAGGAACAACTGAGCGAAAAACCAAACCCTAGCACTTTAGAAAAATAAAAGCTATTTTCTCCTGAGATTAAATTAAATCGCTGAATACGGGAGATAAAAAGGACAAGCGAGCACTACTTTGTGTATGGCCTCTTTCGTCGTCTGAGATCTGTCCTTGAGGAGACAGTCGAAATCAGTGCGACATGTAACTTGACTTCGTACTAAACACATGCATGCACATTGGTACAAAGATATCATGCACCATAAGATCACTTTCTTCATGTACGATCGTGGAAAGAGGATCAGAAGACCGATCAGAATACGCATACACACACAGTGAACAAAAACGCTGCATGCGCAGACACAATGCAGAGCGAGAGTCACACTTCACCTCATCGTATTTGCGATCGGCATCTTCGGCCATGAAAGTGGACTCTTTCAACTGCTCCTCCAGCTGATTGATACGTTCCTCATCGGCAATGGTACGATTTTCCAACACTTTACGGCCACTGTACACATGACGTCACAAAATGACGAAAGGATAAGACATGACGATGGTAATGATCAAAACCTCGGATAACACAAAACTATTCAAATTAAGTCGAAACAAAACACTCATTTGCAGACATAGATTGAGCTGAATGATGTTTGTACGTTTTTATAATTATATCCGTCAGAGCATCAAAAGACAAGAAATTATACTTATGGCGGAATTAAGGTCTACCTCTTCGTATTTGTTTTTGGCTTCGGTTGCCGCTATTGTCGTATTGCGGACCAAATTCGTCAAGCGGACAATACGATCGTCTTCCAAATTTTGTCGGGTTTCCAATGTGCGTCGGGATCTGAGTGTTGTATGTGTACGATGATTGTAAATTGTCATTTGAAGGTAGAGGTGATATAAACAACTTCCAAAAAATGGAACGATTTCGTTCAAATGATTCTGACAGCTATAGTCTACCAATACAGGGGAGAGACGTAAGATCATGAAGATATAACAATCGTCGACAATTAAAAGGCCACCAACCCCGACGAAAACTGAGACGGACAAGGTCAAGCGTGATCTATAATACTAAAGCTACTTTGTCCGGGGACAAAAAAAACTATTTGATTGGTGTAGACCATTGTGGCAATTTCTTAGCATTTGCTGATAATATTTACGACACCAAAACCATCTATTCCCATAGTCAGATTCGACGTTTGGTAAGTGAAAAATCTGTTTATCACTCGGTGCTTTCTTCGCCAGTATTTGCCAAGATCACCCAATTTCATCCTACTGTGATATCACCCTCGCTACTTCCCTTGGTTTCAAGGATGTGCTCCAGCGGTCTGATAAAAACGGCTAAAATTTTTGAGACCCTGTCTTCCGACTTATGGAAAGATTAACCTAGCATGGCGGATTTCCAGCGCTCACTCTTCTCACACGCTAGTCGGGTGGACTTGTACGGGTGAATCCATCAAAAAAGCAGTTCGCTGTCGACGTGCGAAAGCCTACCCACAATCAATCATCTCTTGCGGCGTACCAAGCACATTCGCCTCGTGCAAGAGCAGTGAAATTAGTTACCTTGTAAGTCATTCCGAGAGTCTTCATATTTGCTGTTAGCTTAACCAGTCATGTTCCGCAATACTAGCACGACAAACCAAAGTAACTATATGAGGATGTTCAGAGTGCGTTTGCATTTGATCGCCGAAGCACTGTTCGAGTCTAGTAGGTGAGGAATGACGGGGTATGCCATTATGCGTTGGGTAATGACAAACATCTAACTAAGCTTGCCATCCTACATCGCTTCCGGTGGAATGGACATTTCGCGCATGCCTGATGATCGCTCTCCCCTCAATGCTCTTCAGGCACTTGATGAGCAAAGCTGAGTGGAAGGAAGCCGTGGTTGGGCAATGGCGCGTTGTGCAGAAGTCAGTTTTATTTTTAGTTTCTGTTGAATGAAATCCAAGAGATGACAATTTCCGTGGGCCTGAGACACTAAGAGACATGGCCCACTATGGAAGGCAGCGATGTACGCAGTACACTATGCCTGTAGGACCCTTATTTAAACAGTGAAAAAATGTTAATATGCGTATACTTATTATCTTTTTCTTGCAATTCTCTTTCCCTAAGCATACCCTATCCTTATAATTACGTGTTAGCTGTGTTGACACCAGGCTTGGATTCAAGCAGGCAGAGACGAATAACCTGAAACAGCTCTCATGACTTAGCTAACCCTGCCACTCCGCGCTTCGCACTCCATCGAAAGGGTTGCTTATTCTCTCCTGCTTAGAATCACCAAAACTGGTTAACCATAGAGATCTTAGCAATGGTTTGCTCGAGGAAAAGTTGAACGCTTGGTACCAACCACCACAACCACCATCACCAGTAGTCAAAAAACCTGGTCACTTAGCAATGTAGTGGCAAGTCTCTTGACATCAGTAATCTCTTTGGCGATCCCTCGTGTGAATCACCAAACGGATTCTTCCTTCTGCAATAGCATCCATTTTGATTGGCATTATCAGCAAGCCCGTCAAAGTAAGCGAACTACCTAATGCGGACGACACACCATTAGTGACCCCAGAAATTTCTACCCGGCGGTCTAGCTACCTTTTTCACCCTCTAAAACCACATGGGAATTTTTATTTTCAAGTGTACATTTTTCTGATTCACCAAGTGCTGCCGACTTGCCTATCGGAAGTGAAGGATCATTGAGTGGCGTGGTTAACGTCTGTTTAGATACTGTTTGAGTTAACATGTTGGCCGGAGGTGGCCAAGTGAATAAGGTCGTGGCGCTTTCATGTGAAAGTCGCGGGTTTGAATCCGCCCATCGTCGGTCAGCTTCCCCGCTCGGCAGCCTTCTGTTGGTCAGAATCACATAAAACATCTCCGACCATGAAGAAACACGCCTGACCTGGCTCGATATCTCGAATGCCTTTGGCCGGGTCTGCAGAAATGATCCGATGACAAAGTACTTGTTTTTGGGTCTTCCGAATTCGTGTGGGCGCTGAGTTTCTTCAGTAGGCAGATCATTTTCGTAGAGCTAAGTGACTTTTTTGTCCCAGCTCATATCTGAGTATGTAATTTCTAAAGTTCACCATCTGGACTCACTTTCTCTCTGCTATTCACAGACGATCTTCAGTCCAAGATTTCCAATTTAATTCATACTCGTCAACGACGCTAACCCTACTTTGTTTCAACACCTCGTCCGCTTTCCCTTGTCAGTACTAAGAATAATCACCAATGCAGTGTGATTTGTGTATTATCTGATTTTATTTTCAAACACGCTTCCTTGGATTTATTCAATTACACCGCCTGCTCGATCGAGGATCGGGGCACCAAGGATATTGAATGGAAACAAAGCCTGAGCCAGTAGATATTGTGCCTCTAGGCACTCGTCATTTGATCAACTAACAAATGACCTCAAGAAGCCAAGGCATGTATTAGCGAATGCACTCCGAAAAACCACTCTACAGGAAGGCTAGCACATTCGGAGTAAGTGGATTTTTTAAAACCGATGAAATAGCTTTTGACATGAAACGACGGATGCTCCTGGCTAAGTGAGAAAGACCTCCTGGAACCAGTGGCGATGTAATGAAGGCATCACGTACGTTTAAATATACACGAAACTTTCCTCAAAATTGCCACCCATTCAGTTTCGAGATATTCTGCTTGTGCTTCACAGCAACCGTTTCTCCTCGTTTTATCCATATCCTTTTTGCTGGATGGGTATCATTCGCACAGTTTGTTTCTCGTGGTGCGAACGGAATTGACTTGAATTTCGTGTTACCCGGCTATTCATGGCTTATCTACTCCTGCAGTACAACATTAGCGTAGCGCTGATTAGCGCATACTCCAAATCAAGAACATTCTCAATATAAGTCCAACTCCACCGTATACTTTTTTAGGAAATGCTTGAAGAATAAATGCATTGGAAGGGACGTGCCCTATAGCCACTAGGGCACACTATACAGAGTGGAATGAAACTACATAAGGTTACATTACACTAGGTGAGGTGTGGTAACGAGCCGGGTGACAGCAAGTTGCCGGCTACCGCCAAATAAAGCGTTCCGCAAAACACCTAAGGGAAATTTGAAACGCAAGGGGGGTTAAGGGCAATCTTACCGTACTCCACTAGAGACGATGAAAACTAGAGAAGACTGGTCATGCGCTCTAAATAGTCGTCGTTGATCTTCAGAAAGCCCGACGGTACTCAAACGAATGCCAGAAATTGAAGATTTGGTCGACGCATCTACGATGGGTGTGAAACCCAACGTGCTCCCTCACGAAGTTGTTCTTCACGCTAGCAGTTGATTCTCCTGTAGCTGGTGCAATCACTGCATACAATTTTTTTCAAAGATAAGATCAACTGAACTGTTTCTGTCCCATGAATAGGGAATCTTCTTAGTATGTCAAACCTTGGAGAAAATAATCTGAAGCCTATCATCATGCTTAATTCTATCACTTTCAGTGCTGAGGAAGATCATCTAGGCATTCTAAGCCCCGGATTTGCTGGTGGATCTCCATTTCCGAAGGTTGACTCGTTGAAACAGAACACATGACGTGGTAGGACAGATAAAGGAACGACTGACGCTGGAGGCCAGCCAGAATGCGCATTACCGAACTCCGTTGAGCGAATGAGATGCCGATGATGAATGTGAATGGTGAACCGCCACATTCGCACACGTCCACAGAACGACTGTTTGCTTCGTTGTAAGCTATTGTCCGATGCAAGTAAAGATTGGAAGGCGAGTAGGAGTGGCCAGTCGACGGACATGGGAAGAACCGTGAAAGCGTTAACCACTGGGCCGGCTCGTGTAAGCGCAGTTAGGCTACCGAGTTGGAATCCGCGAGACCCCCCGAAACGACGGTTGGCTCAATGCCACAATCAGTGGCGCACTTGCATTCGGAATCTTTTTTTTGTGCAGTTCTTCAACTTACTATTTTTCCGTCAGTCTGCACTACTCCGTTCTTTTTTCTGTTTGAGGAAACGGTGCTGAGGCAGAAACCGAAACTAGGGCATGTTGATGCAAAGTTAATGGTTATACAAACTGAACTGAATTCAACTGTTTTGCTCACATCCGATATCCCGTAATCGGGACCTCATCGGCAGCAAGTTCTATCTTTGATGCATGATTTCACAGAATTTTTGAATCTTTACGTAAAGTTGCGTTGGGTTCACGTCTCGTCAAGAACCGCGATTCATTCGAACAGTTCAGTTCGTAAAACCACTGACCTGGCATTAGTGTTCTAGTTTTAACTGCATCTCACAGCATCGGATAATAAAGGTTCACAAGACAGAAAATCTGTAAAGAACTAGAAACATTTAAATTCAAGAACGCCACTGACTGTGACATCTAACCATCTCGCCTACGGTCTCTAGCCAGGGAATTTTGTGGACCCCCTCTCAGTAATCCAACTGCATCTACTAAGGACAACCCACTGGTTAGGGTTTTCATACTCTGATGCCATCTATTGATCTGACCATATTGGTCCATCTTCCAACCATTACCCGCCTCGGAGAATAATGTATCTCAGCATGAGAAACATGACCCAAACTACTCAATGTATTCATATTTCTCATCTGTTTGACTGAACAAACACCACAATCCTAGATGGACTGGTTGACTAGAGGTGCAGAGACCTATCGAAGATCGAATCAATAGTAGCAAGGAACGTGACGACCCGAGCACACGGCTAACAACCATTTCAGAACGACAGGAATTGAGACCAGAACGGCCTCTTAGGTGCACCTCATTCGAGGACAGTCGAAACACCCTAGCATCTGTATTTTCCGCTGAAATAAGGAAATTAACTCGATTTGTTTTGGATAAGAGCTCGTGCTGCTTTTCGCAGATTCCTGATCGTATTCGATATGACAAGCTGAGTCTATCGGAGAGGCGACCGCTTCTTTCACAAAGACCTTGTGCATAATCAGTGGGGACTAGGATCCCATCAAGCGGTGGAGCTTCCGACCTCTTACTGAGCCACACTAATGACATCAAGATTAAAAGCCATGGATCCCAGGACCCACAAAACTAGCTGAATTCTTACGGAATAAGCGGATGGGGATGGTACTGAATAAGATGAGGTCATGAAGGCGAGTTTCTAGGATAAAACAGACGTGGATAGTTAGGGTTTCCCGTATACCGGCTAAACAAAGTTGCTTTCCTATAGGCCCCAGGGTTCGTACACTGAACCTGGCTAACTAAAAAGAGCACCAGTCGATAGAGGCGAATGCGATGATTTAGATGCCAGTCGAAGGAGAACGGAAGATAACAGGGACAGAAATACTTTTAGAGACACCACCGTTGGCACAGCTAGCTAAGATCCCTGATGAAAGTGTAAGTATACGGTGGGGAAATCAATGAGTCTTTAAAAAAAGCAAACAGTCGTGTACGGCGGAAGATCGTTTCCGTGCATAAACAGAACTAGAAGCAGCCACTGCAAGATCAGACGTACTCATTTTCACGTCGATCTGCTGTGCTTCGGTTTGGGCAATTCAGTAATACTGCACCTATTGATGAACCGTAGTCCCCGATGGGCAATCGATTATGTATACGTGGAGAATTGGAAAGCTACCATGTGTTGCAAACTCAATTTCCTATTTTTCCTCATTGTTTTCTTCCTAGTTGCGGGTTTAATGACACTGAATTCCTACTTGGGTTAAATAAAAGTTCAATGCGTAGACAGATGAATGACAATCCCCAAACTATCAACTCTGTAGAGATGGGAATGTCAGAATGCTGACCACCAGGGTACCTTCTTCCTCCTAGAGCCGTCGGTATCTGGGGCCGCGATCAACACAGCATCGCTAGTCTAAGACCCCAACAATCGGCTTCTATCTGCCTACACACTAACAGAATAGACCCGAGGACAGATCATATGCCACCGGAACAATGGCAAACAAGGGTTTATCACACATGCTAGATCAGCCGAACTTTTCTCCCACGTCAGTGGTCATTCATCATCGATCAGCGTTAAATAGCAAGGCAAGCTTCACTGGTCACTGCCTTTTTCATAGGGTTACACGTTTCTATAAAAAAGATGAGCATACATGGGGAAGAGGGAGTGGACCTACACAGGCGGGAAAAGATAACGGTGCATTAGCCAACACAGGGAACACATTCTAACCGCGAAAACGAATTTTCTCAATCATTCTCATTCGACAAAAAATGACAACACGATCGCCACTATGCAAAATTCACTACTATATCCTTCAGTTTCCAACCAGCTAGTTGACGGGTCTTTCGATCCCAACCATGGAGGCGTGAGACACTTACTTTACCTAAGTTTCCACGTTGCCACGTCATCTGCTGAACTCTAAGTGGCTTCTTCCACTCCGTGGAAGGAACACAAAATAGGGCACGGTATGGTAGACGAAACACGTGACCCAACCAGCGTAGCCTACCAAGTTTCATATATAGAGATAAGATGTTCATAAAACCCGCCTCCAAAATTAGATTTCAAACTTTTACATTATTTATCCGGTCACTCTATCCAATCCTAGCCATACTACGTAGACATCGGTGGTCGGAAACATCCAACCGACGAACATCTCCCACACGCATACCCCATGTCTTGCAACCATACAACAGAACTGAGTGCAATGCGGCACAGCACACACGACCTTTCAACTTCAGCGAAACATCAGGCCGAGGCAACAAGTACTCCAGCCCAGCGTAAGCCGCTCGAGCCTAGGATATACGCGTACGTACTTCCACTGTCGAGCTACCATCGTTCGACACAGCTACCAAGGTAAGTGAAACGGTTCACAACCGTTGGTTGCTCTCCATCCAGTATCAAGTTCGGCACTGGTATAGTCCTGTCCTGCACTGTGAAGGCGCAAAGCACATGACAAACCAAGAAAACGATCTCGACAGTCTATCTAGTGCTCGTTGTGCATGGTCCGCAGACTCGAAAAGGCACACGACGTCATCTGCCTAATCTAGATCACACAGATTTTCATCATTTCTCAGTTTGATTCTTACATCCTGGAGACCACCTAAAGAATCGCCCACCACCTTGTCCACGACGTAGTTGAACAAGAATGGAAAGATGGGACACCCTTGTTGAACACCGCTAGTCGTTTCGAATGAACTTGATAGTTCACTGTACACCCTCACGAGACCATAGGTATGCTAGTACAATAATCGTAACAGGTTCACGAACTTCATTAGCACACCCGTCCGGTGAAGACCACTGAATAGTACTGTTTGATTCACTAAGTCGAACGCACCTTTCAAGTCGAGAAAGACTAGGATCATAGAGCCTCGGTGTATGTGGCGCGCTTCTAGTAACTGCTAAACAGAATATCTGTTCGATGCAACCTCGACCTAGACAAAATCCGACCTGCTGTTCGCGGATATCACTCTCGCGAGTCGGTGTCAAACGGCGCAGCATTACCGAAGCTAACACTTTAGTAACTATTGGAATTAAACTAATCCCACGATGACTGCTACAGTCACTCCGTGTACCCTTCTTGAAGATGGTACAATCAGTGACTCGCCCCACGATAACGGAATACGTTCCTCCATTCAAATATCATGAAGCAAGAATGTAAGGGATTTCATCAGTTTCTCCATCCAGTTTGAAAAGAACTGGGGGAAGGTCGTCGGGACTGCTTTCCCCTCTTCAGAAGCCGAATATTCGGCTGCACTTCCACTTCCGTTGGGGATCAAGTGACACCTCCCAAGGATTCACAGCTCCAGACGTCGGACTAAATACTTAAGCGTGTGACCAGTTAGACTGATCTTTGAAATGCTCTGCCCAACGGTCCAGTCTTTCCTGTCTACCATGAATAAGCTCTCCATTCCTATCGCACTCGACTTCACTAACCGAAGTTCGCCACCCGTCGGTGTCACGTATAAGCTTAAACAGTCTTTGACTGTTACCTGAGGCGACCGCCTTCTCCATCTGTTCTGCTGTCTTAACCAACCAGTTCTGACGGTCATTCTTAAGGCTTATCGTCAACTGGCGCCTCATCTTATTCAATTCCTCGCAATTAGGTAGCTGGCGTTTTTGTTCCACTAGACCAAGCGATCCTTGCGAGATCCAGTGTTTGTGATGAAGGGTAGACCCAGGACCACAGACAAAATCTGCCGACAAATGCATAGCCTGCTTAATTTGATCCCACTGCTGGTTAGAGTTCTTAGTTCCTCGAACAGTTTCTGCTCATAGCTGTTGCGAACAGCCGAATCTGACAGACGTTCGACAGCCAAAAGGGTTTGTGGCCTGCGTCGATGGTCGTTGAGCTGCAGCAAAAATCGCATCAAAACTAAAACTAGCTCATGGACCGATTCGGCGTACGTGGTCCACGGAACCACGGACGGAACCACGCCAACGGTAGTGTACTGCAATGTGGTCGATCCGACTCAGACCATTTGTCGAGTTACAGCGCCATGTCGCTATGCAAGCGAACTGTGTCGGAAATTCATACTAGATAGGAATAGGTTATTATCTGCACAAAACTGGAGAAGTCTTTTCCCGTTATCTATTCGATGGGCAGGCAAGGCGCACCGCCCACCTAAACAGGATTCCGATGCACTAAGTTTGCCAACTTGTGCATTAAAATCACCTATCACCACTATCATGTCAGAGCCTTTGCTCTTCCGAACAAGGATGAAGAGGTCATCTTAAAACTCGTCTTTCTCCATGTCAGTGCTACAATTTGTTGGGGCATATGGTGAGATAACAAATAAACTGCGCTTAGCCCTAATACCCTTCCGGACGCCGATTGATCCCCACAGTCTCACGGCACATAAGAGATCGTTAACTGGGATCCAGTCTAGAAGGGCTGTTCCGGCCTTCTCACTCAAGACTATTCCTACACCGCCTTGACCCACAGCTTGAGCTGCTTCGTCACTTGAAGTGTGCAGAAAATACCTTGACGAACCATTAGGCGGAGTTAATCGAATTACTCTACTCGAACCCTGAATTCGTGTTTCACTAACACAGCAGACATCAATCGAAAGTGAGCCGACTGTCAGGGCCAAACACGCCTATTGGCCAGCCTGTATAAAAGTGTGCACACTGAGGGAACCGAGATGCAGAGGCTGAAGAGGCTTGAGAAAATGTGAGCTAACAGACTGAAAACCACCTACTACACTACTTGACAATAAACCGTTGCGAGTATCGGGCGTGTTATTAATGAAGAAACTACGGGTAGGCAAAAGGGGCAAACAGATTGGGTTGGAGACAGAAGAGACAGGTTGAATAAAAGAGAGGGAACTGTAAGCAGTAGCATACTTATCACTACCCACCCCACCTGCGCTCGATGCAATGGGCAGCGCGGTCCTGATTACCCTGCGCGACGACCGATGCAGTATGGAATTATTTGCAGGCGTGTAACTCACGGCGACTGATCGACGAGTGCTGCTAGGAAGTCCAGCCGCTAAGCAGAAGGACGATTAGGGTTCTCAACCAAAGCCTTTGGTTCTGACAAGAACTTGACCGCAAGGCAGCGGAAGACTACTTCGCCAGGCCTCTACCCATTGACCTTCCAGGCATGATTGGACCTTTGGCTTGAGATAAGCCATCCATTATAGCTCGTTGGATCATGGAGGCACGCAAGCCGTTACACCAAGTCAATATGCAGTCACGTTGTGACAGGTATGCATGTATTGCCCGGCCGATATAGAGAGCCTCACTCCAAGGTTTTGATCAGAAAACCTAACCTGCAAGGTAGCGATAAAAACAAGGCACTTGTAAGTCATTGGAAGTCGGCGACTACTTTCCCAGTTCATGTGCCCATGGATCATTCCTGTTTAGGCGGCAGCACTCCCTGAGTTCCTAGTAGAATGGAGGACAGTAAATTCGATCCCTGCACTTCCGCTAGGAAATAATTATTCCAAGTTCGGTCAAATGAGTCCACAGCTCAGTTCAGCTTTTACAACCCTTAAACTTGAACCAACGAGTTTTAGCCTTGGTTGTTACCTTACAGCACTAACTACTTGACAGGCAAAAGACGAATTGCCGGAATACCGATTGCAAAATACCAGTGTGGAGAACTCTATGGAGGAAGAAAGATATTGAATTCAAGAAAATCACTGATCTCAGCACTGAACCATATCGCCCAATGTCTCCACCCATTGTTTGGGAGCCAACCTTAACTAGTGGACTGGCCTATGCAGGTTTATTTGGAATAGCCCACTGGGGTCCACGGGATCTTCCCAAGTTTCAGTTTGTACTACTTTGGAATGGTGGAAAAGTGCTGGCAAGGAATCCAACTATTAAGCAGAACTGTTTGAGTCCCCAACTCAAGTTTTCGATTATCATCATCATCGTTCACCATTAAACAGCAAGACTCAATTGGATTAAAGATACACAAAAGTCAGAGTCTATTTGCCAAATTACTGCGCGAGCACATTGGCACCCAGGTTTAACGCAGTGATGTGAACTGCAGGAGTCCGTTGAAAAAGAACTAAATCCAGATCCAAATGGTCGGGAAGCAATACCCACACCCACAGAAAGACTAGCCCGGTGCGATAGTTGGGAGCGTTTACAATATAACCAGGAACATAAGCGAAATGTAATTTACTGAACTCCAGTTGGTGGCGGCGAAACCAAATACTAATCGACTAGGACTAAAATACAGGACTGGTGCTTTAACGACCGGCGAATTAGTGTTCGAACCATGCTTCGTCGACATGAATGCCATCATTAACTTCAACAATGAACCGTTTTCGGCTGAGCTGCCCGACTTATGAGAGTGCGAAATTGCGAACGTCAATGAAAAAGTTAAAACACCAGGAATGAAAAGAAAGATGAACCAGACAGATTCTCTAAGAGCAATGACTTTCTACGCATGCAATGAAAACCGGGCACGAGTAAGCGCGAAAACCCTTCATAAATGCTGGATAGATGAATTAAATCACAGGCGAATCAAGGAGAATTAATGGGTGGGGAAAAAACAAAAATATGACAGCTAAGATTAACATGTCCGTTGTAAGAATGCCTAGTATCCACCGAAACTCTCAAAGAAGTCTCGGAATGCACGCAAACAGTAAAAAGCACGAGGATGGAAGGAGAAAACTAATACTACCCATGAAGCTTATGCTAACAATGTGAAGCATGCTGAGCCAGTGTAGCTAATGAACTCACCGGTCGCTTTCATCGGCCGCCTTGCTCGCCTCCTCAAGTTTCGCTGTTGCCTCGGTAAGCCTAGTTTCTGTTGATTCAAGCTCATCCTCCAACTGCCTGATCCTCTTCTGTAGGGCAGCAACTTCAGCTTCGGCCTGGAAATGAGCGTATAACAAAATATCGTACTTTTGAGTGTTTATTAAATTCATCTTCGAAGGTTTTTTCCTTTGTCTCTATCTCTTTTTTTAGCCCATCTACTTGTACTTTCATGTTAGACATTTTAACCTTCAGCTCGGTAATCACAGCACTCGCCATCACGTAAAATTGTTGTAAAACGGAAACTAGCCAACTGAAGCGTCCGGAACGTGCCCCCAATTAAAACCGGTGCCATTATGAGCGGCCAGCTCAAACAAAACAAGAACAGAGTTCTTACCTTGATAACGGATTTCTTGACAATATTTTGTAATTCAGCCCCAATAATTGCCAATTTTATAATTGTTGCTGAATTCAAATGCACTGCAGATATAGCTTCGGACATCGCGGTCCTTTCGTCAATCGTGCTGAGATCTCCTCGACGTTTCAAATAATCGTCCTCTTCATCAAGATCACTTCCGTAGTCTGAATAGAGTGGTTCTTCAGGTTGATACTTCCTCCTGGAATTCAAATGTCTTATCTCCTCAGGTCTTGTTGGTTGTGCTTCTCCTTCAGGTTCCAGTCTTGGTCCGAGTTGTTCTACTAAAGAAGTCCTATCAGCCTTCCGGCTGGAACAACAAGGTGGCATATACGTTCCATAAGAGTCTTCATACATACTGGCACAGAGTGAGCAACCAATCACATGGGAATAAGGTAAGGTTTCAAACTTCTTCTTTGGGCGGCTTTTCTTCGTTTTATTTCGTCTGGTGCTTGAAGGTAGACTATGCAACGACGATGACATCGATCTGTTTAGAGTTGTCACTGGATAGCCTGCATACATTGAGGTGACCATAATGGTTTTATCTTTTTGCCTCGATTTTTTCTTGAGCGTTGAAGTATCGGAGAATTTTCGTTTATTGCGATTTTGGTTCTTTGAGAATCACGGCGACCGAAATTGTGGTGCAGTTGGTACCGAGGGGAGAGGATCATATATTTGTGTCAGGATAGGACACAGTAGTCCTCAGAATTTGTAATTGAATCTCAAGTTTAAAACTGTTTTCCAGTGGGTTTTATGTTTATCGGAAGAAACTTTTTGACGGTGTTGGCCTCTTTATACAGCAGTCAACTAACAGGAGTGATGAATTCATTTCATCGTTTTCGAACAGTATAATATATTTCAAAGATAAGATCAAAAATAAGAAATCTTATGCACTGGTGTGCTAAACTGCAGATGGAATACGTTTAGTACTTCTCCACTTTCGTTGTTCCTGTTTACGATGAGCGTTTACCGTCTGACCACGGTCCCAAAGAAAAACCCTTACTTAAGAGTGGAAAACAAAAATGTTTCACTACATTCTTCCATGCGATAATTGATAAAGATATTTGTGTATTCCCATTTTAGTAAATTTGCTAGTTCTGTCGGTGATGCTGTTCTTCTGCGTTGGTCATAGGTGTCTACATCAGCGAACAGAACGGAACGAATGTAGAGATTATGTGGCGTAAGCATTTCTTTTTATCTCCCCATCCGCAAAGTTCGTTAATTGATGTTGGAATGAGGCAGTAAGCAACACAGAGGAAACTGACTGTGTTGACAAAATCATAAAAATGTCTGGCAGAAGTCGGCTGTCTAACGCCGAGGCTGGAATACATCTAAGGACCTTCCGACACGGAGTTGACTTCGAGTGAGCATTTCAATTGCTTCTACGATACAGTAACCCGAGAATGTTAGCCTTTTGTCAGGCTTTGTCGCCGAGTGTGTTGAACCCGTCACCATGTTCCCGAAAACTATTACTCCACAGTCTGCTTGTCCCGACATTAGTTAGTCCACTTTCGCCAGACGTTTTACTGACGTTTTCCACTGCATCCTCTCGTTATAACGTCAAGTGACATATCTCGTCCTCGCGATTAAGAAGATATAGTGAATTCATTCTCGTAACTTGCGCCTTCTATTCGTTCAACTCAAATTGGTCAATAAGGGTTCATTGTTATACAAATATTGCATTTTCTAGTTTAACTACTTATTAGTAGTATAACTTCTTATATCATATTTCTAACGCCTTGCTGTTTGTTCATCTATTGGCTATGCGCTAGCCATGTCTTCCATAACAACAGTTACAAGTTTGACAAAAAACAATGTACTAAGTTTCATGCTGCTTTAGCTTTGCCACTCGATTATTTATTATCGAATATAATGTTGTAAAATGCATACCTCTGTTGCTCGTTTTTCGGTCTCATCCAGCTTCTGATTGGTTTCAGTGAACTGCGTTTGTGCCGTCTCTTTATCGGTTTCCAGTTGTTGAATTCTCTTTGCAATTTCGGCCATTTCTTCATCTTTGGTTTGCATTTCCAGCTCCTTTTCTCGCAATTTAGCCTCGAGTTGGTCAGCCCTGTGAAGAAGGATGATTTTCATAGCCATATAAGATATCTTAAGTGACAAATGTTAGGTTCAATTTTATGTCGGAATAGAAGTTGAACGCTTTTTGACTGGTCAACCAAATTTTAAGGATCTTGAAATAAAAGATCAGGTCATTAGACCAATGGCTTGAATTACATACGTGCTCTTTTATGAAGGGTGTTTAATGTGTGAAAATTTGGGCGAATATGGCCTGTCCGTTTTGCAATATCAGCAGCAGAAAATATAAATAATCTACGGTCTATACAAACATTATATAACAGAAAGCGACGGTGTTTTTTTCCATGGAGTTCTGATAGCTGGGCCTTCTACTTGCACTGCCGATATCACCTCGAGTGGTAATGGAACGTTTTCGACCTAAACGACAAGCTCAGCGACCAGAACTCCATGAAAACCAACAACCTCAACTGCGACCAACACAAATTTTCAAATCCATGATGTTTATTAGATGGTCATTTTTCCAAAGTCTAGGAGGTAAACGGAAATGTCGGTGCTGTTTTCTGGCCTATTTATCTCTTAAGATGGCCTGTTATTTAGACGCAGAAGAAACTGACTAGATTAACCGCCTTTTTTTCTATGCTCGTTTCATTTGCCAGCGTCATTCAAACTCCAGAAAGTGAAATATTCTAAAATTGAAGTTCGGAAACGAAGCTATACAAACTGACCCCACTAGGTCAAAAGATGCTTGGAAATGGTTTTTCGGCTCATCAGTTCATACTCAGTCTTTTAGTTACTCTCGTTCTTAGCACAGATTCGTCTGTATATTACTCCATAGAAGGGTTTTTCTACTTGGTGAACATCACTGACGATGGACGGTCGAAAATGTGTGTTGCAAAGTGTCGATACGAAGAATCACTTTCGTTCTCATTCGCTTCAGACTAAATTGGCAAACCTCAAGTTAGAAGAAAAACTTACTCGTCCATAGCATTCTCTTTCTCCAGCTTCATTGCCACCATCTTTTTCTTTATGTGTTCCATACTTTTACGTGTAAACTGTTAGAATTGTGATCGATGACGCAATAATCCAGTTACACGGAAAACTTATTGAGAATTTCGCACACGTGAGCTGCGAACTCCGATACAACGGAACGGAGCTGTTCGTTAACACGCGGGAAAACCCTTCTAAATGACGCTATATTGTCGGATCTTTTGGTCACTGTCCAGCAAACCTGCCCACTGGCCTTAGTTCCTGCACTCCTCTAGCCGTTGGGATCAGCCAATCAGGAACGGGCGGTTTGCATAGGTCACTGTCATGTTGCAGCGTGACGTGCATGCCTGTACACTTAAATCTGTCTGTGTATACATCTTTGTGTCTAATAGATGGATTGGGAGATGTGATGGTGCAAGGCCGAAAAGTCCCGAGCTGAGCATTACGCCATATCCTTTGATGGTGCACCAATGGTGGCAGCCTGGTGAACAGTGGTTCCATATGCGACTGGATGTGTGCATACATGTCTATTGGATTCACTGTGAAAGGTGTGGGAGACCGAATGGTGCAGGCCACCGTGAAGAGGTGCGAGGCCCGGTTAGGTTTCTTGATATGCTACCTTGGCGCTTTTGAGAATCAATAAGGGATTCTTCCCAATTACATTCTTATTGGTCCCCTTCGTCCAAGCTACAATGGAATTAATACTGATAGCGAAACACAGATCAAGAGATAGCTCACTTAGCAACTACAGTGGGATTGTATTTCTTTCTATACCAGTCCTAATACTGTTTTTTTGTCCACTAGTTTCCACGATTAGATGACAGAATACAATGCAGTGACACATTGTGCACACATCGCGGCCAATTGTCGAACAATATTTTCAAATCGAACTATTCAGTTGATGACCTCATGCCCCGTGCTCTGACTGCATTGATATCCATTTAGAAATCTGATTGTACCTTAAAGCATTCGGAGGCCGCAGACCACAATAAATCAACACCACATAAATTGGCATTATTCTATTTAAGCATTCAGTAAATCATTCACATGATTTAGTCTCACTCGTACGTTCAACAGACACGGTCATAGCGAGTTTGGAGATAAGGAGTCGAAGGTTAAGTGATTACGCGATGATCCAATAATTGTTATCGCTCCAACGTTTCAAGTAACCAAGCTAAGTGTTGTTTGTATCATGAAAAGGCTTCCTTTCAATTAAGCTTCATAGCTTGAAGGCCCTCATCTCACGGGAATCGATAGCTAGCGGCGAATGATCTGTGACGATCTTAAAATTCATAGCTGACGCTGGTGAGATAATCACTCTCTCTCTGATGATCGCCTAGGTTCGTCAAACCGGATAGTCTTCTGGATTAGAAGTTTAACTCAAACTTCTTCATCCTCGGAATGAGTCCCGGTTAGGGTAGGGTATAAATGCACCGACGATGATTCCTAACAGACATGAAACAGCTGTATGGTCAATGACTTCACAATTTCCACTGGTGTGCTCACTACTGACGCTGCACGAAGAATCATTGCTGACAAGAGATTGAATTATTTTTTCACTCATGCATCTGGATTATTGTATCACTCAGTTCGCTTTCACTCAGAGGATAGTACTCTGATTCACGTTCAAAATCACTGCCCAGATCATGGGACGTGCTAATCACAGTAAATTTATCCTCTGCTCACCTATGAAGCATATTCCCGTACACGAAGAGCCAAATCAGTGGAAAACCATTGTTTTTGTCATCATAAATAAATTACCCCACTTCGTTTGGGGAATTATGAAATCACCGTTTCCTTTATGGATGAGTAGGTCATATCAATCACCGGAGAAGAACCCCATGTGACCAGTTTTGGAGTAGTAGTAAAACTTATCCGGATTAGAAGGAAAACTTATAGATTTCTGATTATGGATTGTTCCGAATTGTAAAAAGGCTATAGTCATTTTAGTTTCAGTCCCATTAAAGCCACATTTATCCACGTGATCCCCACATACTTCGAATCAGTTTCGCATGTCCAAATTTTCTAAGGTAAATTGCGAATAAGCTTTGTGACTATCAGAAAAGTGTTTGTTGTTATTGGGAGAATCTACTCATGCGTTACTGCAGAACGTAGCCCTTGACTTTTTAGTTATTTGTCGGTCTTACTCAAGACAGCGGAGGAGCAATCGACCTTTATGAGGCACACATCCAGACCAATACGCGATCGATCGATCCGACGATCACAATTTTTAGATTAGAGCAGGACGAAGACATAACAGTGCGCTATTTGCCATCGGAACTGGTAAACTAAGCATTTCCTCTTTGATTGAATAGTGGAACACAGAGCCAGTAAGACTAACATTCATCTCGATAAATTATCGTTTCTCAGATCCTTTAGGTGTTTTTCCCCTCTCCTTCTGTAAACTAATAAAATCAAGTCCTTGAGAGATTATCTTGTGTATTTTAATAACCACGTGACACACACACACACACACGTCCGAGGTTGGATTTTCATTTGACCATGCACCGTACCTGAATTCATTCCTCAATTAAAAACAAGTCGATTGTGTACACTATTGAGTGCCGTGGTTTTTGACGATAAATTAGATGGCTTTTCTTGCTGTCACATAAATAATTTTGCTGATCCATTTTCATTCAGATGATTTAGATGTACGGGGCTTTGTCTCAATTATGGAATAATGACAAACATTTTGATTCAGTACTACGCGTATTATCATTGAATTATCAAATTATTTACAACTGACAAAGAGAGATCAGTCAGAATAAACGCGACTGGCGCAAAAGAGCATAAAACCCCGCTACTAACTGCAGGACCAGTCTATGGTGGTCATATTCAGGCGTGATATTTCCAAAGTCACACTATCCTAAGAAGCTCTAATGGAGCTCGACTGATTCTTTCCAATCCGCGAAACCACACGCTGAAACTAACGAGAAGCTTATTTTAAAACACGCTGCTACATGAATGCATTTAGGATAATTGCACTCATTAGAAGTACATGTACCACTTTAGTATCTTCCGTACACGAAAATAACGACAATATTCCTACTTAGTGACCATTGTACTCACTCGTCCAAGGCATTCTCCTTGTCCAATTTCATTGCCTGCATCTTCTTCTTGATGTGCTCCATGGTTTACGGGTTTTGTGAGATGAGGTCGAAGGATCTGAACTGATTACAAATATATGGAAAAGTTTCGAGTCCACTAAGACGTCGAAGTGCGGATAGTCTGAAGACGATCAGACAGTAATGTTTGAGAGAGAGAGAGCACAAGTGTTGAGCGAACACAGACGTGCGGAAGACCGGAGTGAATAGCTGTGGTTGACAAGGTCTTTTAGCTTCCGGAAGAAAACAGTCCCGCGTTTTGTGCGTGGGTGCGTCCGTGTACGTCAGTCAGTCCATGGAAGGGACTGTAAACCAATAAAACTATTCTTTTCCTCACTGTGGCTGAAGGAATGCTTGAATGTGCTATCATTCACAGGAAGCCACATGTGACCTCTCGTTCCCCTGTCCTACGGCCGCCTCTGCTTTCCAGTCTGATGTATGGGCAACAAGAGGAAACGATTACAACCAAGCGCGACGTGCGGTGGGGCCGCCTATTTAGTAATGTTTGCGTGCCCATCTGGATTTTGTTTGCAAAATGGAGTGCATTTGTGAGTGCACAAAACTTGTGTTGCGGAGGCACAATCGACTTCAATTACCGCGTGTGACCCCTTGCAATAGTTGAACATCTATGGGTGCAAAAGGAGCGGCGAGGAAAGAAAGGTGTACAGTAGAGTGTAACAGGGAACAAACACCGATAGACGCGTGCTTGTGTGAAGGCACACACACACAGGCATGCACACAATGACATCGTTTGTGTGCGCCTATCACCGGGACTGGGCTAAGTACGGCTGAAGGCCAGATAGACGGAACGGAATAAAAGTGAGGAAACAGCGTAGATGACGTCTGCTTTGCAATTTCCCCCGTTAACTTGGTTTGTTTTGGAAATTCGAGGGCCACTTGGTAATTTTTGTAGTCCGTGCGGTTTACTGCATACTCATTCAGTTTGCTTTACTGGGACAGTAAATATAACCAGACAATCTGCTGAAATAATCCCCACAATAGGATAATTTAGCATTACTACCAGGTTTTCACTTATCGAAACGTAACACATTAGGGCCTCGAAGACTGACTAACTGTTCGAGAAAAAGCAATGTATTGGATGGTGTGATCCTTCGTTTGCGGTTGAAGGTTGAAATTCATGTTACGAATCAAATTCCAATACCTGTCCACCGGTCGCTTCAGCAAAAGCCATAATGTCTACCTATGGCTTCGCGTGTCCGACTCCACCGGTTTACTACATGAGTAATTTGACTGAAGAGCTTTATGGATTAAATCCTCAGTATCAGGCCACATTGTACCGGCAGCCATCTGTCACGTGACCAAAGATAAACATGTTTCTATTTGCTGTTTTGGTTTATTGCACCGAATTTACAGTACTGAGTGTGATGTTTTAGTTAAGAGTATCCCGTCATTTACCACCGGCTGGTTATCTCTTGGTCACCTCTGGACATCGTGCAATAAACTATTTAAGCAATATAAAAGTGATTAAACATTTCATGTATAGCGCATATCACAAACGAGTATATCAAGAGTGAATTTTGTGATCCAGTGACATCACGTGATAGCGAATTGTGGAGTTCGTCAATAGCTGCGTTTTCACCGTGGAAGTGCGTACACAACTACAAAACATCTCTCCCCCGTGTGTGTGTTG
>LUCM01011576.1:0-35879 GCA_008360955.1 Fasciolopsis buskii
GTTTGTTTGTTTGTTTGTTTGTTTGTTTGTTTGCGAGTCACCAGAACCATTGAAAATTCGATAAACAAAAGACAGTCGGGAATTGAATTCTTCATTAGGACAGATACTTAAACATACGCAAGTTCGTTTTGTTCACACAGATTGCATATTAGCTTCCATTATTAATGATGTTGTAACTGTGATGAATTTCGTCTCTCTTGAACTAATCGTCCGGCTAGCGCCGTCTTTTTCACACCAACATAGAAAAACATAGTAAGTTCACTTCGTGTATGAGGAAAAGATTGCGCTGATATTGGATTCTGTGTGTAGAAAAGTTCCAGACTGGATTCCATCAACGGTCTAGAACAAATCATTTTGTAATTGGATTTCTAATGCGTGCATTTGCCTAGTCGCTAACCCATGATAATTCCCGGACGATACATTCCAGGTTATCCATGATCATTTCGGTATTCAGATTAACCGATCGATCTTCGCAGACAGCGGGAGCAAAAAACATTTTTATGAACTACTTCGCCTGGTACTAACACATACCAAGTAGCCAAGCTCTGTAGATCATGTACAAAGCCTTCGTCATACTCAGGCTACTTGCAGAGAAGTGATCTATCAGTAGGTGCAACATCATCATGTGGTGAAGTTCAACAAGCCGATCAGGGCCTGCCCAGTAGTGTAATGGCTAAGGCGTTCGACTCAAAATCGTTCCTCCCGGATTCGCATCCCAGTTCGGGCGCGGTGGATATGTACTGCTCATGATTCCTAACAAACTGGATGAAACAGCTGTACAGTGCTTCGTGATTTCTTATCGATGAGTTGAGCGATGATATCACATGGTGAATTATTTCATGAAAACATTTTTAGGGAAAGACATTTCGCAGAGCAAGTCCAATGCACGAGCGAATGCTAACTTCACGAATTTCGGTTGTAGATATTCCAGGTTGATGATCTCATAAAATTGGCAATAATAATCCGAGAGTATTACCCGATCTCTAAACACTACCCTGAGGCGTACCTCTTTCACAGTTGAACAGACTGATGTCTTACCCAAGCCGTTCACTATAGCATCAGCATTGTTTCACACCAGTTTTGGATAATGTTAGTTCTTTCAAAATGTTAAGAGCATGGGTTTCTATGCGGAATGGAAAATCGATCTTGGTAACATGCACCGTGAAATCGGGATAATGAGCGGAAATCAAACAGATAAGCGGTCGTTTTATTTTGATATTGATATGAACATTTAGCCTATATTAAATCAACCTGGGTACGACCTTGCAAGACATCAATCAATTGTTCAGTACCTTCCAATGGGACTATTGAACGCATCGCTGACTAAATCCTCTCCAGTACATCAGTGGGGACTTTTATTTGCAATCGCTTATCAAATTAATAAGAAGTGTTCTGGTTCTTTTGCCGTTTATTCATTTTCGGTAAACACAGTATTTTACACGAACAAGACATCGGAATTGTTTAAATCCATCTCGGAATACAGTGTTTTAAAAATCACGTGGGAAATTCCTCAAGACGTATAGATCTTCTCACTAGTACCTCACATGGACCACTAGGAGCGTGGGGGTAGATCCGGAGATCTTGCTAGCCACGGGATCGGCCAATCCACTGACCAGGAAAATATGCACCCAAGTAGTGCCGAACAAGATTTGCGAAGTGAGTCGCCGTTTCATCCTGCTGAAAGTACGCGCCGGTGCGTTCACTGCCTTCCAGAGAAAGCAATCAGTGCGAAACGAAACTGTGATAGCACTTACAAGTACGTCAAATCATTCGTAATGCTAGAGAAGAAGTATGGTACAACAAGGGTCATGCTGTGCACTGAATCGCACGACCAATCCGGGTTTGAAACCGTGATGCGCGTCTAATGCAATTTGCGGATTATTCCGTGTTCAACAGACTTGACTTTGGGATTTATTATACCATGAAAATAAAATACTGTCTCGGCCGAGAAGATATTATATTCAACGTTATTTGCATTTTGACTGACTTAACAAACCACTCGCAAAAGGGACACGCTAGTCCCCTCTTACGTCTTTCAATGAAATATCGTGAAGAAATTTATAAGAATGAAACGAAATGAGATGCAAAATACATGTTGCAGAAGGAACTCGTAAAATTCTGTTGTGTCTACTTCCTGGTATAGGCTTGAGGCTCCGCTTGAATATAATTTTGTGGGCATCCTCGATTTCTTAACCTGTCACCGGTCTGCGGATTGCCAAACTGCCGTTCCTTGGAAGGAACCCGTCACCACGAATTTGGTCTCGATCTCCTCACAGTGGATGGTGTAGATCTCTATCCTAGAGCGTTACTCGCTAGAAATCTATGCACTTAGATAAAAAACTGCGAGTGAAGGCGGTTATCAATACCGTAGCGAAGATTGCCGAGGAATGAGATGTTCGATCCCGGTGACAATAGAAAAGTGAGCATTGAAGACTCTGGTTCAATTCACTGCCACATGAACATCCAATGCGCTCAATTTATCTTACCTTGTCCGTCCACATCCCGATCTTGTTGAAAAGCGGTATTCATAGGCCCGGGAATGGTCGTGATTAGCACAGTTCAACTTGGCTCACTCATCGTCTGACCAAGTGAAAATTGAGGTCATCGTCCGTGAGACCCTAAATCAAAATTTGATTGTTATACTTGCCTTGAGAAAGCCTACCCACGGTAGTCGAAACGTTGGCGCATTATATCTACCAACAAGGCCGTTATTAACATTATATCATTCACAATAAAAACCAACACAAAGCACATTGATTTTCCGATATACTCCTTACGTCATACGGTCCTGGTGCTTACAAAATTTCCAATAATTCGAATGTTTGCCAACCCCGCTAGACCTCATTAAGTTTGCTAAGTTTGTGTTCCAAGCCGATTAAGTCAGCTTCTGTACAGGTTTGTGTTGGAGTGAGCGAGCGAGAGAGCATTTACGTTCTGTTCCAATTTCAAACTACTTCCTATTTCTTGACCCACCGTGTGCATTCACTGTCAGCTTACATGACGACAGTTGTATTCGGGATCTCGCTTATTCTAGGTATCCATCGTCCATTAGCCTAAGTTATTATCTGTTCAGATCTGTCGGTTGTTTGATACTAGACAGACGCAAGCGGGTATACCTTGCCAACAAATCTACCCCAATTGACTTTCTATTCTAGTGGGGCACCCTGAGTCAGTTTTGATTCTTATGTAATTGAATCCATCAATTTTCGCCATCACTCTGTCATTGGGCAAACGGAAGAGAATTTGCCGCTTTTCAATCTGATCAAAGTTACTCAATCAGAGGGCAAATCGTCTTTTATGGAAAGCAAATTTCGTTTATCTACTGAGTATTTGAAAATTGGCGGTGCAAGCCCGTAACGAATCAGTGACCTTCCGCTTATCAGTTCCAGTGCGCAAATGTTAAATGCAAGGCGAAATAGTGTATCGGTGGATTCACAACATTTTTGATTGAATTTAACTAGTCCAAGCAGTGCGGATTGCAAAGGGCAAAAAATGGTCATTTTCACTGAGAATAGCCGAAAAGGGAAGACTCCACTGGAGAATGGATTTTAGCAAATGAAGCATATAATCTATATAAAATTAGCATGCTGATGCTCGTAGATGGAATGACAACTTTGGCTGTACTCGCTGAAAGAAACGGTCAAAGCACAAGTAGGCAGAATGGGTTCACGTCTCACGGGTAGTGAGAAATCAACCAAAACTCAATTGATAGGAATATATAAGTGTATGTTTAATTACGTACAAAGAATTATGTAGCACGGACTGAATTGTGGTGGATTTCGTAATCGGTTTTCAGGCATCAAATGACTTCTCGCTGAAAGAGCAATATCACCCACACAAGGATGAAGCATAATTATGCTGTCTGAAACTGTGCACTCACCCTCATCACAAGGGGAAATGTTACAGATACCTTGTAAACAAAATTCAACATGGTTTTACAGTTGTCGATTTTCCTTACTGACTTCAGTAGCATAGTCTGCAGTTGGAATTATTCAAGAGCGTGCTAATGATTCATATCATGTTTTCGGGCGCCACTGAATTCAGCACTAGTTCTACAAAAAATATACACAATCCAAAGCCCGTCAGTTCTACGGTTCTCTTGGATTTTTTTCAGTAATATTTTACCCGTGTACTTGGACCAACAAGATGTTCGTGGAAGCACTAGACTGCCTCCTTTTTTCATCACATCTCGTCATGCATGCGCGGCCGGTAATCTCCTGTCTATCCACTCCGAAAATTGCGTATTCCATTGTCAGGTTAACACCAAAATCGTATTTGAATCACCGGAAGCGTGCATGCATGATAAGTCTACTTGCGACGAATCACCATGTGATTCTTAAATGGATTCATCATCCTTGTCTGTTCTTTCATGATTCGTTTGCAATTCTTCTGGCAATCGTTTCCTGTTGATGCATTGCTATCGTTTTTTCCCTCACTAGTGACCATTGGTAATCTAATCAACTCGTACATATCATTTTCTAATTTCAAAATTCCCATCAACGGTTGAGGTCACATCATCACCCACAGGAGAAAGGGCATTGCAGAATTCTTTTGGGTCAAAGCAGGTCAACCAAAACTCGGGCATTTGATGCTGTAGCCCATTACGATACCGAGTAAGTTGTGATCTACGATACTGGATTTGGTTATGTAAATGATCGGGTAAAGTCAGTCCCTATTGTTTTATTCTTTACCATTTGTGACAAGTGTGAACTCAGTCGAACAGCACTGACTCGGGATTGGCATATTACAATACATCAACCTATGAGGTGGTCAGTAGGCTGGTTGACTTTTCCGACAGACACTCATAAAAAATTTCTAAAAAAGTCAGAATAGTTAATTCATGCTATCGCTTTCAACTGCAATGCCTATCTTTTCCAATTGGTTTCCAGATTGTTGCGCCACGGTACGAAGTCTTATCGATCACCAACACTGTTCACACGACCTGTAAGTTGAATATTTTACACCTTTATTGATACTGTCATTAGTGGTCAGACGGGGTAACTAACGAACAGATCGAAAATCCACACAGTTATTTTAAGTGGGCCGAGATACACAGACTTGATCCAGTCGAAAGTCAATAGAACTGTTCCTAATCACTTAGAGTACAGTTCAGCGTATTCTGACTGTGTCCATTTAGAAGAGTTGTTTTCATCCCGGTAGTTTGTTTGACAAGCGATCTTTTCCAGTAACTAATCCAACGAAAATACGTATCTCGGCATGCTCGGTTATTTTACATATTTCTCAATCGTCCTCCCTCGGTGTTCCGTGCGCGTCGAATGCAGATTGACCAGAAATCAGAGGGTCGTATAAATCAGTGAAACACTATCTGGTCGAGATGGACTGTTTTTTTCGCTCTACCGATTTATGCAACCTCTGTTCAAGGTTGATCTCAAGGTCATGGGCACAGCAAAACAACCAATGTTGGATTCATTTCGTGATAACACGGTTGGTAGATTTCTCCATAGACCGAGGACAAGGACTTTAACGGACAACGATGAACATTCATTTTGCTTTCAGGTATTGCTTATACGCAGTACGGATTTTGTCATTGACCTACACGGTTTTTTGTTTGTTTGTTTGTTTGTTTGTTTGTTTGTTTGTTTGTTTGTTTGTTTGTTTGACATGTGTGTACTTGATCAAGCGGGGGTGAAATTTCATTCGGAAGCATTTCCTGATTGGGTTTTCATCCGAAACAGCTTCGAAATAGCAGATCTTTGGATAACCCTTATGTATTTTGGCTTTTTTAGAACAGGATTTTACAAGCCTATGGATATACGAATCATGCGGTGCTTACCTGTTTCGGCTGGAAAACGGGCCCATTTCATGAATCACGACCAGCAGACATGTTACTGAAACAGATAATCAGTAATACTGAGAACAGAATAAATTTTTGTCCCCCAGTGACGATTAATAACACTGGGTATTGGGACTTCATCGGACGGTAAGTCAGCAAATTTTATTTCTCCATGAAACCTGTCCAAGTATTATATTCAAACTTGAACGAATAGGCTTATCACGTATCAAACTAATTATGATGAACAATAACCAACAGAAAAAAACAACAACTTGATTCTGTGGCGATCTCCTAGTAGGTTATCAAGACAAGACCAAATTACAGCAAAGGTTACTTTCAACATGGAAGTCATCTAATCAAAACGTATCAAAATGTTGTACGCATACCAACAAGATTAGCAAAATTACTTTCGATTTTATCCCAAATACGAATAATTTCCCACACTCGGGTGAACGGCTAAATACTCGTGAAAACCAATATGTACTCCTTTTCTCTTTACACTATTACCAATGGGTAATTGGAGAATTTGATATCAATTCGACATTTGAGTGACCGTGAATAACGTTTGAATTTTTACCATGAAACTAGATTTTTCTTTGCCTGATTGGAATACAAGAATCACGAGACCATATCAAAACAGACTTCTGGTCTTGCGTTCCGTTCTACAACGAAACTAGCTCGAGGACGTTTATGGTGATTTTAAGGTAAAGTTAATTTCATGTTACAATTGGTGTACAAAATGTCCGACAAGAAGAAAAATTGACCATCAAAGCTTTAGTTAAATAAATTCGAGAAGACAATTAGTCTGTAAGATGAACACCAATCATACAAACGGAATTCCGGTGGGAATAAACATATGGATGCATACGTACACATGCATACATACATACATACATGCATGTGCATGTACTGGTGAAAATTACTAACAAGAACTCGCAAAAGATTAAGAAGATAGAACATCGACAATAAAGGAAGGATTTCAGAGCAGCAGATGCTGGATCGTTATTTTCAACACTAGTCGATGATCAGAACAAACCAATAAACTGAACGAACAGGCCATATAATGTGTCAAGCTAACCTGAGAACTAATTGATCAGTGTTTTGATTAAAAAAACGCACAAAATCGATTTGCTCTGGTTTCCTAAGAGAACTTGGTGTCTTCTCTATTCAGTTTCTCACTACGGTTAGTGGGCCGTGGGGACAGCTAATCACCGGCTGAACACATCAACGACTGACGGATCGATATCGGCGAAGATAACATTTCCATTAAGATCTCGTGTGCACGTGTCCACCAACTGCCTTGCCTGTACATTTAATTGTCAATGGCACATGGGAATGAACGGCGGACATGTGTCCATGCTATCGCAAAACTGTTCAAAATCTGTTTAACTAATCTGTACACCACTGTCCGTGACAATGATCCTTGGATTATCGAAGTCAGGGGAATGACGACCAAGAGTGCACTGAGAAACCGAGTTGAGACGACATCAAATTTTCTTTGCAGACCCCAACAAATCGATTTTGTTGGTTCTCTTTTGATCAGTAGACCGATCACTTAGTTCCTTGGTTAACTCGGATCATCCCCGTTAACTAACCGCATTATATGCACATTGTGCCTCGGTGTCCACGGAGTATTTCACGACAATATTGAGGAAAAATGAACACTAATCATTCCTTTTCTATGTTCTATTCTTTTCTACAGTTGTAGTCAATGTACATGACGTACCGCTTTGAGATTATCATCGAGAAACTGGCATACCAAAGCTGTTCTGGTATCGATTTCAGCTGACGATCGCAATATGTCAATTCAGGACCTAGCATAAGAATATGTTTGATTTTCCCATGTGAATCGTGACATTTTGGCCACCCACAACCACTTGATGTTCCTCTTAGAAACATTTTTCACAGGTATAATTAATGTTTGCATAAATGATACAAACGTATTGTAGTATATTAACGAGCCTAAGAAAAGATGATATATTGGTTAGTTGGCAAGTGCTATTTCATTTAGATCCTGCCTTCGACCAATCTCATCCGTCAGGAGACCCAGACAGTAGAAACATACACTTTTTCATTTGCTGGCAAGAACCAATAAGACTGAATACAACTACGAATCTCTAGACGCATCGGAAATTCATTAATTTGATTGTGCGGATTAATGATCTCTTCTAAATGTGAACAATTTTTGTCTGCGGAAGTACTGACAGTAGTGATGTCGTCCATATATCGGACGAACTCAAGCAGACCACTGAGCATTAAGTTCATACGCTGTTGAAATGTATCTACCACTGAGGATAGCCCAAGTGTGACGAAGACTTTGAACATGACCTACAAAACAACATCAAGCGGTGACATTCAACAAACCGTTGAGAGCCTCACCGGTGGCGTAATGGCTAAGGCGTTCGACTCAAAATCATTCTTCGCCTGTCCACGTCCCACTTCAGACACGATGGATACGTACTCCTGATCATTCATAACAAGACAGATAAAATAGTTGTACACTGCTTCCATAGGTTTTAATGTTGAATTAACCGCGCATATCACATGATGAATACTCTCCTGAAAATATGACCTCCTACTATTAACACATAACAAATAATTTAGTTCATTAGTCAGAATAAAGTCAACTTTGTTTGTCTTCAATGATCAACTCTCATTGATCGACTATTCTGCCGGATAATTTGTCCCACCGTCATTAATCGACCCCATCACACGGCATTTTCATACGCCTTATCGATTGGCCCAGACAGCACGATGTTATCTCAACTGTGCTGCTCGTTCACCAGGGCATTGCGTATAGCGAATCAAACCTCACAAACCCTAAATGTAAAACCATCACTCGAGACTACCAATTAGTGTCATACAACCCAGCTCATTACGACACGGACATACTGTGACATTGATAGCGTCACGGTTGTGTGAGCAGCTAATCATGGCAATAGCATGTGATGCTCATTGAATGTATCCATGTTGAATAGTCATTTCGGAACATTTCACTCAAAGCAATTAGTACAGATGAACCGGAATAGAACGTCAAATGATCAGTCCGACTGTGCACATGTCACCAGCGTCAGAACCCATTTGTGATATTCTTCCACCGATCGGCATGATAGAAAGGTGTTAATAAATTATATCGGAATAATTTATGTCCAGCCGAATATGAAATCAACCGTATTGACAAGAATGACGTTCGGACAAAACCTCTAGTACAAAAACGTCCAGATGATTTTCAACATGAATCCATTTTGAATATTTCAACAAAGGCAGATCCCATCCGAAGAAAAAAGGACATGATGCTCTGAAAATTTGTAGTATTCGATGTTTTTCTTCATATTTGAATTGACATTCATCCTTGTTTTTTATCACAATTCTCGTTCGCAAATTACTGCGTGGCGAGTTTATGTGTGAGAATTGAGTGGTACAGTCCGACAAGGCTTAATTGTATCTTACGTACACAATCAGGCAGTTGGTTGTGTTGATCGATTAGAAATAGCTCTTAACCATATTCTTTCATTTCACCTTGCAGATGGGCAGCTGAAAATTCGGATTTGTTGTGAACTCGTTTCTCAGTAATTTCATCAAAAAGATCTAGGACTGCTGATGGAAGCCATTGCTATTTGGGAAATTGCCATAAAAAAAAATAAAACGTGGCGAACGAACATGTCTTCAGTTATTCCTATTCATAGCACTTAATGATAGCAAATAGGATTGCGAATGGATCAGCGAATTGTTGGCTTTTGCAATCCACCCCCCCAGTTCACATGTCAAAGGAATATGTGTGCGTACGCGTGTATGTGCGTCTTGTAGAATTGATCAATTTGCCAAATGATCAGTTTGTAAGGCTCTTTTTCGGCGATGACAAGTGGGGCCAGGGAAATTCAGCCGTTTGAGCAAATTCTTTCTTAGTACGTTAGTAATAGGAGATTGAATGTTTTCATGAAATAATTCACCATGTGATATCATCGTTCAACTCACTCAAATGACGCCGTTGCACTTAGGCTACCTGCAGAGAAGTCATCTATCAGTAGGGGTCGATCGGTCTGAGCTAGCGGACAGTAACCGACGTTGACTCAGTGCGATCGGTGCAACATCATGTGGTGAAATTCAACAAACCGTTCACAGCCTGCCCGGTAGCGTAATGGCTTAGGCGCTCGACTCAGAATCGTTCGTCCTTGTTCGGGTTCGGGTTCGGATTGGCGTCCCAGTTCGGGCGCGGTCCATATGCACTGCTCATGATTCCTAACAAGCTTGGTGAAACAGATGTGCAATGCTGCCACGGTTTCTTTTTGGTGAGTTCAGCGACGAAATCACCTGGATAATTATTTCATGAAAATTATTTCTTAGTCCACTTGGGGAGCGGGCGATCGGAAGGGAGTTATACAAAAGCCTACGTACAACTTCGGTCGTGATAAAGATGAGGAACCTGACAATTTTTGATTGTCTGCTACTGACTTTGTACGTGGTGAGAAAATACATAGAACGTTCACTGAGTGATTTGATTTAACAGGGTGCGAACAAAACGCGAGTAATTACCTAATTTGTTCTTGTGTTCAACCACGACGGCTGGTGTTTGCGAACGCGACCGGGCACCATAGATGCGGACAACATCAACTGATTTCCTTACGATCATGAATGAGATGTCCCAATAAGAATAACTGAACTTGTTTGATACCGATAGCAGTTGCTAATACTCTAGCTGCGCAATAAGCTATGGGGTGTCGGAGTCATGCAAATGGCGTAAATTTGTCTTTGCTTTAGGGCACAGATACAAAAGCGGTTTGAAAGTTTTAGATGTTTCGCTGCCAATATTGGTACAACACAGTTGTGTAATTTGAGATTAATGTTTGCGACAACCGGTACCAACGAACACTGTGAAAGGTTTAGATAAGTTTTGGGGTTAGGTTGCTGGGACCACTTGAAGAAATGCAACTGCTCCATTCGGTCGATTCCTATCCAGCTCAAGTTGTCGGGACATGCAATTTAACAAATGGCAAAACAGTGAAAATTTGGAAGTGGGAACTTACAAACGAGTTTAACAAGAAATGGTGCATTCTCTTCTGAAAGATTTCACCACACGTGGTTGTGAGTTGCCGATACCCTTCCAATACCACTTAGAAAATTTTTGAAATACCCTGGACACCCCCGGGTTTTAGAAGTGCAAAGGACTCGGCATTTGTAGTAAATGCAAGATATGACTGTCTTCTTCCTGTCCTGTTCTTCCACAAAGTTCATATTTGCAATACCTAAATGGGCAGAACTACACAAATGGTCATTTTTCTCAAAACTGCCAAGCTAAAGGCAACATCTGAATAGCTGGCTTCATTTGGCTTTTACTTAGGGAAATATCTAGCTTCGAAACTTTGTCACCAATAGTCTGGCTTATCCTTTGATGTTTGAAGCGTTTGTGAATCCCTGTTGACGATGACCATTGATGAGATCCTGCAATGAACCGGAGCCTGATGAGTCCAACCGATCAAACAAATACGATTCCTTATGTTGACATCCTTTGCTGAAATTAGATTGAAGATGAATGACAGTGATTTAAAATGGTCGTCAATCAGCCTTTTCAACAAAGATCGTTAGCGTTTCTGATTGATTTTGCAAGTATACGGAATAGTACCCTCCGTCGATTGTCTGGGGGGCCTAAAAAATTGCAATGCATATCGACTATTGATCGGTGTTCTCCGCAGATAACAAGTGGGTGATTAATGGTCACTGTGAGTTTACGACTCCATGGATGCTTGAAAAGGGCTCCTGAATTACGGTAGTCAGTAGATTATCTGATCAATATTCCGGTTTTAATATTATATTTAATCCCCTCACCGGAATAGCCATGATTTGCTGAGTCACAAGCGCAAATATTTCCCCTTTTTTCTGGCTCAGCTGCTGTCGCTGAATTTGTTCCTGGACTGTTCGAGTGATCCATCTCCGTCGTCAAACTGTTGAAACCGAGAGCTGCAGGATAGGAACAAAGACCCTGGTAATCGGTTTGTTAGGCTATGACACGTTCAATTCACATGAATGACTAATTGCACTGAGGACACGTGATTGGCCGACTAAAGACCAATCGAAACGCAGTGCTCCTTCATATCGATCACTCATCGCACGGCTAATGTAACACGAAGTTACCAGCGAACCAGTCAGTAAGAAAAAAACAGATGTCCAATGCTTCCGTAAGTGAGCCATTCCACAATCTAATAGTGATTTGTGTCGCTACCTCATCACGACTGGCCACGGTTCATTCAATCATTTAGAGTAAAAAAATTACAATCCACAAGGTACTCCAGAACAAAGTAAACGTTTTACAGTGGGGCTTCAGTCGCAAGCTGGAACAATCAAAATACGGTTGCGACTGTTCACCGAATAAAGTTTCAATTTCACATGTGTTTATTGCTACACAGAAATATTCACTAAAAATTGGTCTATGTGTTGCGAAAAAATGCTTCCGCAGCTTCCAGGAGGGTTCTGAGAATTAACTAACACACGAGAAGTAACTTGGCAGTTGATTCAATAAGATCCAACATTGCTGCAGTGGGATGATCAATCGTAGAAACAAAAGCAATTGCCGCTACGGTTGTAGCTTCATTCGTGCTACCAAATCCGTCCACACACACGCACACACACAATGTCAGTAGTGTTTATAATACTGTACAATGATATCAATGTGGTTGGCTTACTCTGAACATCTTGGCTTTTATAGGAACACTTACATCTCACATAACAGTGTACAAACTGGAGATGCGACGATCGAACGATCGGTACACTCTCACGAGAGACTCCAATCGCGCAAGTAGTCTGAAGACCACTTCAATTGTTTCACATTATACAACAACCGTCCAAATCAAAGTCGATTTGTCAAATAAACTACTAGTATTTTTCCAGTTTACTTAACGCATTTGAGTAGCACGAGATTTGTTGCGATCACCACTTCAGTCAAAAGGTGCAGCTGATTATCAACGACACTCACAAAGAAGATCATCCCTAATTAATGCTGGGGATCTCATGCCTATATTTGGCGCCTTCATTTCGGTCGGTCCTATTTGCCGTCTCTGACGGGGATGCATTTCCTTCTTTAAATGGTCCAGTACTTTGGTGTCCCAAAGGTTCGTCCAACTGGATTTCAACCATACAGACATATTATGTACAACTGTTGACCGTAAGACACAGAAATTTGCGTTTAGACGCAACAATATTGTAATATGCTTGAAGGATGAGAGTTGGAAATCGATCGTTTAAACCCATGAGGGAGAACATTTCCTACGTTTCAAGCACCAGCGTCAGAACTGGTAGAACGACTTGATAACTGCAATAATCCCGCGTAGTGAAAGTTCAGTGTACGTCCGTGGAGATGTCTGATCGGAGGATGAGAGTGAGTTGGATTAAATTTGGTTAAGTTCAACAATAGGATCCGATCCGACACAACTTTGCTGTGGACGGTATTTGAACAATCTTGAATTGTCAATCCCGACTGGACCTCGAGTGAAGCTGGGGACAGCACAAAGGCTTCACAGATGGGGAACGACCCGAATAAAATTTTGTATATCATATTGATTTTGTCATACGGATGAACTCCGAATGAGAGAGGAACTTGGTTTCTGGTACTTCCGATTGTACAGCTGACCGGATGACGTGAGATTTGTACGTAAAACTTACAATTTGGAGGGAAGTCAACAAAAAAACCGGTTTCTTGTTTTTTCAACTCAACAATAATGTGATTTCCCAAAATGGTAATGCTATTTGCGGTACAGTGGTTATTCCGTAGCCATTTACACCGTGCAAACTGAACTCGCACATTCGCCAATGTGCGAAAGTAGGAAAAAATAGTAGTATCTCATTTGTGACAAAGAATTTCACTGTTGCCCAAAGATTCCAGCTTTATTGAGTGTTTCAAATATTGGAAAGGTATCTAACGGCTCGTGTGTCTGGGTGACATTCTTAGTGATCTTAGTCACGCTTGGCTGACAGTGTGGTCATTGCATTGGTGGCTGATATGTCGGACAAAAAGAAGACTTGCGTAGTGCGTAGTGCAAAGAAACTAGGGAAATGCTGCAAAACTATTTTACTTATTTTGGTAACAGTCAGCTGTGTTTATCCGCCACACCCTACTTGGGACGCGAGTCCCGAACGGAAAATCATGAGTCGAACGCCCTAGCTATTACGCAATCGAGCAAGCTGTCCGCGGCTAGTTGAACATGATATGACACCTATCCGTTACTGATTTTCACGATCAGCAACCGCTAAAAATACTTTTCCGACAATTTTCCAGGCTATCTACAGGAAAGTCAGCTATTAGTGGGTTACTATGCTCCAGTTCGAACATGAAGCATAGGAACTGTTGATGAGTCATGACAACGACGAATCATTTGTATAGTGTTACCATGGTGATGTGGCAGTAAATTCGACTGTGATATCTCATGATGAATAATTTCTAGCAGTGGCTGTTTCAGAAGAAAACCTGTGCGGTTTTCTCACTTAACGTTTTAAGTTTTTTACAGCTTGGCTGTTCAAATGATGGTGAAGTCAACACATTTGTTCCGTTCAGTATTCGCGACCGTTTGCCTCTTCAGAACACGAAATTGACGATCATGTATTAGAGTAGTAAGAATGAGTAAACAAGCTTCTTTTTTACAGGAAAAGTAGAACCATTTGGGCCCTGTTGTAAATCTATTGCCGTATTACTCGTTCAACATTTGACGGCGAGATAGATGCATCTGCTTTGAAATCGACATTCCCTATTTTCCGGTGGCATGATGTGCTTCGATTAAGACAATTAGCCAAAATTTATGCAACCAAAGTTCAGTCTTATGAAAAGCGATAGAATGTGATAAACAAATTAGATTCTATACTATCTTGTGAATTTGATCTGGATGAAACATTCCGCACGGTGAGTGGTACAGCTTCGTCCGTCCAGGGTTTGTCACGTTCCGATTTCACAGTTACCCAGCCACCGCATCCATTTGGAAATTCACGATACGAACTAGATGGAAGAAAGCGGACGAGACGTTTGCGTATTCTGTGTTTAAACGGGAAACCAGATCATGAGTATTATCGTCTTTTTTTCATCTGCAGGCCCAAAAGACTTCGAAGTGGGACGACCAAGAAAGCCATTGCACAAAACGTCCCAAATGGCCAAGGTCGAAATAGCTACCAATGTTCAGCTGTCAGTCTCGAAATCATTTGGCTGTGGGAATCCTCTTTGTTTCATTGAATCCTGTCGGCATGCTTTGGGACATGAATATTACTACTTCCATGCTCCAAAAGCACAGTGTAATTGTAATCCAACCACTTTCGCGATATGAATATGTATTCACGGAGTAATTCTATGACAATAAACCTGAACGGATAAACTAGAGGTCGATGTACTCCTGTATGAACTTTCAGGATTTCGGTGATAAATATTCTCACTCAACCAAGTGATCATGATTCCATCATCCGAGTATTTGTCCCATGCGTCATCCCTATCATCTACATGTGTTACATCTCATTGCCTTTATCCGGTTGTTTGGATCATTCGTGTCGTAACTTTCATCCATCGGTGAAGCTTATTTATCCAAACCATATTCCAACTTAGTGCTGTCTTCGTGCCATCTCGGTCAAAGGTCATCAGGGTTCCTCTGTGGTCCATGCCCGAATCCCCGTTTGACGCTTACGCAAAACTCAACTGATGGGATAGAATTTAGTACCTAATCCTCATAACTGCCGTCATTCGCATCTTCCTGGGCTACCTCCGTTATCGCCCTCACACCTTCTAGAAAAGTTCTCTTTATTGGAAGTAAGTTAGAACTTTTCTGTTATCGTCACCACTCAAACATCCGCTCTCTTTCGTTCCGCTGCTTCCGCAGGACGGTAGCCATGACAACAAGGTCTGTAGCGCGTGACTATTCACATTTATTTGATTGCCAGGTCTCACCGTTACCTTCGATGGCTTATCCACCTATTGCACCGCGCTCTGTTTCCGTCGCCCATTTGACCAAAGACCTAATATAAACCTACAACTGCCCGGTCTCACCACCTCACACTTCAAATTTTTCCATTTTTCATCGCACATCTGTCGCCCTTTCGAATCTCTGTGCGGCTTACCTCAAATCCTTCACTGTATCCAATTCCTATGCGCAGTTCCACAGGCCCTCCATTGTGCACTGTTGTCTGCTCCAACCATTTTCATTCACGATTTCGAGTTACGCTGATATACTTAATTCGATTCGCCTTCATATCATTTTACGTTCATTATCCGCTTTGTGCTCTGGTCGAGGAATATGAAGTGCATGGTAAGCTGGCCATTCAGTAACTGGAGAGAATTCCCCGGCAATGCCACTTCCATCCACGATGGCCCATTTGTTCGTTTGGTGATCTTCGGCAAGCGAAGAAAGTAAAAAACGCGCTGTTTCAATACCGGCTGTGTCAGTATTAGTGTTAACAAATACTCTTCACTGCTAGCCGCTCGATTCACGAGCCCAAGTTGACTGTTGTCAACGAGCCATATTTTTCACCAAACGTTCACACAATTTCCGTCAAACTGTACAGTCGGCTGCACAAATTTCGTATCAGAATCCGCCCCGTTCATATACCACACCTTTGCTCCATGTCCTTATAGTCGACCTCGACCCTTCCATCCATATGGCTCAGTGGCACCGCATAAGCAACAGTTTGTGCACCCAATCAGTATAACAAATTTACGGGTAGCATCTGACAAAGGCATCTTTATGTTGCCTCTGCAACTAAGACAGCATGCATTTAAACGGTGTTGAACCGATCCCACGGAAATAGAAAAGTGGCGCATTTCGCGAATTCCCTGCACGGAATAAACGAGGTTTGACGTGGCGATTCTTGGAAAGACTCTTTTTTTCTTCTCTTTCGGTGATCTTTCTTGGTCGTCCGCAATCAGGAGGACGTATGCAATTGCCGTCATGCTCGTAAGATAAAAAAAATTCATCTATTATTCTTTGGAATTTGGATCTTCGTTCAACCCAAACTATACAAGTGGATGTATTACAAACTTAATGGCGGTTGGGTTATTGGATTAGTTTTGATTTCAACATGTTGACACAATCGTGACAAGCCACTGTTGCCCTCTGACTGGACGATACTCAATCTCGCACGTGAGCCATTTTAGTTGTGGTTCACCTAAGGTACCAAAGTGGCACAGTGATAACTTCATTCCAGAGAACTCGGTTTGGTCCAATGCCGATCAATGTCAGGAGGACTAATCTGCAACCCACTCTCATAACAGCTGATCTGAATTATATAAAAAAGTATACGGCCAGTTTGTGTGAGTATACCCATCAAGATTCGCAGAAATTCTACACACTGAATGGAGGGAGGCTGAAACCAGTAGCCGCCCAAACGCAATGTGTCTGAGCTAACGGCGACAGGATAGATTGATTAATTGAGTCTTGAGTCCAAACCGAACCAAGTTTGTAAGTCACGTGAACGGGTACATTCATAACGGCCGCGAGTTTTTACGCAGATCCATCACGGGCGAATCATGCATGCAGAAGTCTATTTTCAGGCCGGTAATTCCCATGTTTGATCCATTGGTCAATCAGGATCCAATGCGTTAAAGCACAAAGGGGAAGGCATTTCACCCCAAGGACGAGCCGAAACTAATCCGACTTCATGATATGAATGCTTCATTTTATTTTCTGTCCATCACTTCTGACGTTGAATAGCACATATCATCTTTCGGTAAATTCGAACGCATCCCGGAGAGGAAACTAACATGGGTTCCTCTTCACCCGACCTCATCTCCCAATAATCCAACATTTGATTGCAATGTGTGATTGAGCTACCTTTAGATAACCCAAGGACACACTCGTTCGGTCAGACCGCTGTCAACAGTCTGCAGACGACTTGTGACACATTGTGGCTTCACTTCTTATGCTATACAGTCTCCTAATCCCACCATTTCCAAAGAATGGTGCCGCGGTCGTCTAAACAGCAAAACGTTGGACTCGTTTATTCAAAACTTTTAGTCCACCTTTTGTAGTTCATAATTTATCGTCCGGACAACTCACTGCGAATAAACATTTTGATAATGTCCCACTAACTAAGGTTCAACATTTTGTCTTCTCAATGGAAATTAATGTTCGTTGAATGGAAGAAAAACTATGTAGTTTGAGATTGAATATCGCAGTGTGTGTGTGTGTGTGTGTGTATGTGTCAAGGTGTACGGAGCATATCGGGAAGGAAAAACAATCCATCTCTGGTTTCTAGCATACGGTAAACAACTTAAACGATGTTATGCTGGATACAACTTATTTGTGTTGCATGCGTATTATTTTCTGATTGATGGATAAATGACTTTTGTTCGACGCATTTCACCCAGTTGCAAAAACATTTATGAGATTTTTTGCATAGTCGACTTTTGACAGACGTGAACATGCGCTGAGCAATAAATGAGGCAATTCTTTTGTCTACTTCACGTCGCTGCTCTTTTCACGATCAATGAGGATTGGACATAATGGAGTCAAGCGGAAATCTGTGAAACGAAATTGGCGTAGATTTCTCATCCAGTTTTTTCTGTATGTTGCATGTTTGACCTTCAATACTTCTGACTGTCCATCAGCGAAGTGGCACGAGTGAATTTGCAACCGAGCATTGTGAATGATATAATGTTAATAACACAGCATTGTGGGTAGATGTAATTCGACTATTGTCGATAGTCTTGGTCAGGGGAAGTTTTACAATCAAATAACTGAAGGAACGTTCACATGCCAACGGGTGTTCAATTGTCTGTGTGTGCGCGTATGTATGTGAATGTGTGGCTGTGTGTACATGACGATAAGCAAGATCAATCTCTCACCTGACCCACAGTTGAAAGTGCACACATTTACGAACACAGACAACTGATCATCCGTTGGCATGTGAACGTTGTTTCAGTTATTTATCGTAAAAGGCTACCCACGGTAGTTGAAACGTCGGGGAATTACATCTACCAACAACGTTGTTATAACATTATATCATTCACAATAAAAACTTATACATGGCGCATCGATTTTTCGAGGCACTCCCTATATTTGCAATAAAGTATGCCCAGACGGAAAATTTGCGAGCCTCTGGACAGTGTCCTATTCAGATGACTTTTTGTCGAGCAGCGTGCAGATTTTCACTGTCAAAAACGTGTGATCTTATCAATCGCTGGAATATTGAGTTTGTTCTGTCGGACATCTTTGTATACTTGCAGAATTTACCATTTCCAAAAGTTGAAGTAATGTATGAATTTTGAAATTCACATTCGAAAATCAACATCTACCTCATTCGCCTACTCATATCTCTCAGACCCAGGTACTAAATTCTCAATTCATTTGCACTTTGGCCGTTCCGTATTAGTTGCCAATCAAGTGCCAATGTTCGGACAGGTAACCCTTTTACATTCGTAATAACAGGGCGCTGAGTTTTCCCGTCAGATTTTTCCTGTAGTAAAGCAGGCGGAAATGAATTTGTCACCTATTGATTTACACTGATTTGGTTATGAGAAGCATAGTTATTCGCGAAGATTTTTAGAGTCACCTCAGAAAAACACACGAACTCAAAGCATACCGAAGTAGCCCATTGGACGATCCGGTTAGGATAATCCAGTGACGCATGTGACTGCGTCCTTGAGGTACCTGGAGCCATTTCTTCATTCCAAGTCAAGGAAACATTGCAGAACTAATTCATCCTTGTTAGGAATTATCAGCAAAGCTCAGATTGATCAATATTTAATTTTCCTACAACCGATTCACTTTCACAAGAGAAGCGGTCAATGGGTCTGTAAAGATGGTATCAAATTGCGGGTATATCATGCAGTCCTGAGATTCACTAAACAGTGGAGATGCTGTATGTTTGTCTTTACTGAGCTGAGAATGTCGTTAGTGTATCAAACTGAGAGTTTTCCACTTCTGATAACTCCTAACAAGCATGAAAGAGCTGTACAAATGGATTTCATGGTTTGTAGTGGTGAGTTAGATATGGATACTGCATGATGAATTATACGAATGACAAATCAATTTTCCTACTGCTCAAAGGGTGAGCAAAAGATGAGTCATTCGGCCCGTACCCACTGTGTTTGTTCGTACGCTCGCGTCTGTCTGTTCACGTGATCGTCTAAAGTAAATGTAGCAGTTATGAATTTTCAGTCATCCTGATTACCGAGTTAGGTGACGATCATCTGTTTGTGGATGGATTTTGATCGCAAACTGACGTCCTCAATCAAGGTAATCAGCGCTGTCAGAAGATTCCTGATTATCGATATTTTGAATAAGGTAACACAAAATACAGATTCAAAACGAAGAACAGGAACCATGTCGATTAACTGTAGGCAAAGTACACAATATATCCCGTGCCCTTTAAGCTCCACGTGTGTGGAAATATAATTCACTAATGACGGAAAGGAACGAGACAAAGGATGAAGCCCTTGTCTTTAATCCCGTCATTGGAGCACAGGTCTGGAAGCGAGGACCTACTGAATCAGTCAAACCGAGGCCTCGCAAACAAGTTTATAACAGAAATGGTCAAGGTTCAACAGCAAGTTGGCCTACCCAGTGATTGCCAAGAAAGGACAAGAGTTCATGGGCAAAGATAACTATCAAAAGCAATGGCTTGATATGCGACAGTGTTCAGCGCCGTGGTGGTGTTAGTAACATCAACCCATAGACTGGTACAGACAGGATGGAATGCTATCAGAAACTGGCCACATAGTCCGGCTTAGAAAGGACCAATGACCAACATATAAAGTTTGGTTATACTTTGGACAAACCTGCGTAAGGGAGCTGATGTTGACTAATAAACGGAAGATCTTTAGTCTACCTTGAAGCCCCTTGACGCGAAACGGGATTTTTTGGTCCAGGGAAGACTGTCTGACTGCCCTGGATTCAGCAATAACTTAATACGGCACTGGGAGCTGCAGTTTAGGAAGCATACCGACCTTTAGAAAACTTTGCATCATAGTGTAACCTTATAGCAAAACCGGGCAGCCATAATAAGACCATGCATATTGATTTCTGTAAAAGACTGGTGAAACTGTGTTATGAAATGACAACTTTGCACTGGCCGCCAATGCTTAAACGGACACTTAAATCAGCTTTACATTTCAATGTGGAAAACGCTACGCAAATCAGTCACGGATCGTGCACATCCGTCTATATCCGCGCTACTTTTCTAGTGTTAATCTTCCGATATAAGAGGTGCAAAATAAAACATACTCTTACAAAATGCCGCTTTTTCCCACCCTTTTGCTAGCAGACTGCATGGACATAAATTCATCGGAAAGGAATAGCATGTGATGTGCCCCTGACCCGGACAATTCATCAAAATAGCAAAGAGCAAAGAGATCTTCAGGGAAGAGTGGTGATGCCGGTAGTGGTGGTGTTTGTGATGGTGGTGGAGGTGGTGGTGGTGGTGGTGGTGGTGGTGGTGGTGGTGGTAGTGGTGGTGGTGGTGGTAGTGGTGGTGGTGGTGGTGGTGGTGGTGGTGAAATCTGTATCTACTACCTCGGGTCCACCAAATAGTGAGATCTAGCGGGCAGTCAGTCGGCTGAGGATGCCAATAATTAATGCGATTTTTTGGTCCTGCATATTGTAACGGCCGCGGCAGACCAATGAGTACATCTTTGATAGTTCCGTGAATTCGAATGTGTATGCATAACTGAAGTTAGTTGTTTACAGGAAAAGGAAAGGTGAGAGATTCCAAGCCACAAAATAATCAACCCCGGGACTCTACAAAAAGTTTATCAGAACATGTATTACCTTGCTAGTTTTGACCGCATCTCTATTTTACGGATTGTTCAGGGCCGGCAGTGGCCACGTGGATATGGTCGTGACGATTGCATGTGAAGGTCGCGGGTTCGAATTCTCCCACCGCCGGTCAACTTCCCCATTTGGAATCCCTTTGTTGACCGCGGCCCCCTTCCTGAAAATTGATGTAAAATGCCAAAGTGATTGGAACCAGACGAAAGAAGTGCATTGAGCTTGGCTCAGGGGCCGAAATTCACAGAGAGGCGTTTGCGCGGCAGCACCTCACACGGCCAAAGGCCATCGAATATACGGACGTTTGTCTGTATGCAAGCGTATGTTCCCAGTTCTTCATAATCTTCTTCCTATATGTGTCTTTTACTTCTTTCATTGATGAAACGATAATGTAGACCATTTTCACAAAGCAACTCTAGGCCTGCTGATGTAGCCCAGTTGGGGAAGTTAACTGGCTATCCGTAGACCGAGATTCGAGACATTCAGCTTGCCAGTCCATGATGTTGATGACCTGAACAAATCCGAACGTGGCCTAAATTTCCGTTTGATGATTCCTAACAGGCAAGATATACCCATTACAGGGTAACGAGGCCTATTCACTAGAGGCTAAAACAGTTTGAGTATAAGTGCACTGATTCACGGCACATCGGCGCAGGGATTTATGTAAAAAAAGGTCAAATGTAAAGGTGAAAAAGTGTTGGTGTCAATAACACAGTGAATGAACGAGCAAAACACTCGACAAATATGAGGATACCCTCATTTCACGTTGCTGGTGTGATCGAGTGACGTCCGCGTGATCTGACTGGCGATGGTCAAGCGAATAAGGTCGCGGCGTTTGGACGTGAAGGTCGCGGGTTCGAATCTTCTCACAGCCGGTCAACTTCCCCCTCTCTGTCGGCCGCGGCCCCCTCCTTGAAAAATGAGGTACGTTGTTATTTCATTAACGGTGTTACAAGAAATGCGAGGGACAAAGAGCACAAGGAACCCGACAGTTTTGAAGCAATAAGCCAACGAGCTTCGGCTGGAGACAAATTGTGTCAATTTACCTCTGAGAAAAGGGGGATAAGAAAGATTTTAAGTCATAATCGAGAAAACCTGATCTCTGGGCCGGAGCTACTTTTCACAAGAGACTTATTAATTTGGAATAGAATGCCCGGGACCGAAGTCGATTTGTGTTAAAGCGAGTATTGGCTGCAGCTGAAGTGGGTATTAAGATAAGAATGTGAACTGGTGTGTGATATGTGATGGGAAGCCATAATTGGGCAGGAATCTGCGGTTGATAAAGTATCGGTAAGAGAGTTCAATAGCATAGTGGGGAGGCTTTCGGTGGATATAAGTTCCGAGCCATAAAGGTGTTTTGGTTGAATGCCATAATGACTGAAGTTCTTTACGGATGGGAAAATCGTCCCTACATTAAGCAGTGGCAACAGGGTAACCGGAGATCTGACATCCAAACGACGATTCCTTGGCTCCCTAAGCGTTGGTGAAGAACTGGAGGCGGATAAGATGGGCATCGATAAATTAAGTTCACCGGCTATTTCGACTGCTGAAGCAGCAGCGGTCACGAGCGGACCAATAGGGATCATACCAGTAGAGCTAGAGAATATGGGCATTGGTATAATGTGGAGGCGTTTGCTGGGTGGCGGAATTAGAAAAGGCGAAGTGGATGCATCAAGGTCCACCATCGAAAGATGCGTCCTAGGAGGCTGAGGATTTTGTCTCGATGGGGCCCTAGTAAATCTATCACGAGCGGCAATGATCGATATAAAAGAAGCCTTACCATCAGAAAGATACGCATCGCGTTTGGCTACACAACCGATCTCCCTCTGAAAGGAAGTTCTATCACCTATACCTTCATACCTCTGTATGGTGCATTCACGCTAGTGGCCTGTTGATGGGACAAGAATTCCTGGGCAATTAGTTCATCATGGAACTAAAATAGGATTAGACGTTTGTTGGAGAATGTTTCTTTCCATAGCTTGGAACAGAGATGACGAATATGAGCCACGTTGCAAGGCGAAGCATTACAAGGTTGGAAGATGGAAAGAAGAACGCGGTCCGAGACGCTAAAAATGACTACACTTTTGGCTTGGGCAAAATTCCTGTATTTTTCTTGCAACGGAATCAAATATCTGACCCGCCACAACAAGACTGTTAGTCAACATTTTTTGATAGGTGCGTGAGGCTAGGTAGGAGAGACGTTGTCATTGTAGCTTCTTCAATTAGTTGAACCTTCGATTCTAATTCGGATTTTGTTTGCAGAATTTCTTTGGATTAATTTTGACCAGATCAAATAAGTTAATCAAGGCAAATGAGCAAGAAATCGACGTCGCGAGAGCCTTCGTCTGGATTTTAGACCTAAATTTTCGAATTGGCAAACCCCATTTTCTTGGACAGCTTACGGGGGGGGGCATAGCGAGGCACTATTTAGTGGGGCAACTCGAGTTTCCAGATTGAGTTGGACAGTTGGTTTAGAGCGGTTTGACGGAGATCTAGATGTTATAAATTATTTGACAACAAGCCGCTTGATGATTCTTGCTACATTAGGCCGGTCAAGGTTTGAATTAGAACCGAAAAGATCGGACAAGATCAATACAGTTGAGTACAGAAACATGTCGATTTTGAAATCCAAAGGAATGTTTTAGGGGATGCTGTCGAAACAGTTTATCACCCCTACGGTGTCCTAACGAAGATAAGCCGGAATGTATTCGGTCAGTTTTTTTACACGATCACCTCTTCGAGCGTCAAATTTACTGTGCACCACAAGAACATGCGATCTGGGATGACACAAATGTAGACTAAGATCTATTACGTATCACAAATTTGGAACGCTAAACAACATGTGGTTCAGTCTTTCATGTGATTCTAATATGCGCTAGAGAAAACGTTCTTCTATTTGTCCGAGATAAGTGATGGTACAGCTATCAGCCACAGAAAATTTCAACCTTTCCCGAATAAGATTAAAGACTAATAGACTCCTGTGGTGTAAATCGCGAGACAAACAGATGCAGCAATCCATTTGTTCAAGCTACATACTTACTAAGTCCTGAGTTCTTTGTAAAACAATAAGTTTGTCAAGTCGTTTTGTTTCTGAAATTATGAAACTCGCTCAGGAAGACTTGTAATGCATATTTGTTTCAATGCATCCGTTTTCCATCCTCACCCACACACGGACGTGGACCTACACAAGAAATGGAGAGTAGGGTCCTCAGCAAAGCGATCATGAATTCATTCGGTAGTTCCATGTGCAGTGTTAAACACATGGATTAAATCAGTGGCCTCCTCAACAAAGAGATGTGATGCTGTGATACAATACCATGAATCAGAAATTGATTTCCGTATTAAATGAATGCATTGATCAAATTAGCCTGATATCAATATTGATGAAACGATTCCGAACATGATCGGAAAATATATTCGTTTCTATGTTCAATGTACTTTCTTGGTGAAATGTGATTGTCTCGTGGGACGAAATCTCGCGTGTGGCTTCGTCAGATGATATGTGCATTAAAACTCTACGACAGCAAAGTTNGAATCACATGGTGATTAGCAGGACCATTTTCGGTCAGGCAGGGCTAACCTTCAGAAAAGGGACACAAGGCACGAAAGTACTGATTTTTATCCGTAGTAGTATGTTTCGCTTACGGAGGAATGGACGGAATTGCCCCGGAAACACACGACCGGTTTCAAATGAGATTCTAGTGAGAAACTAAAACAGGAGCGCACTAGTATAGGGATGGGAGAGTACCGGGTACGCATACCTGACGAGCGGCAGTAATCGCGAAACTGGTCGTGTGCATCCGGGGTAATTTTGTTCATATATCCGTATGCGATGCATACTACTGAGACAGAAAAAGTTGATTTTTAAAAGAAAGCCAGAATATTTCGCAATCTGGAGACCCTCGGAATAAGTTCCACCCGCTATGTTCGCCTCTGGCCATATTTACTGCGTGGACGTGTCCGTGATCGATCGTAGGACAGACAAACACACTGTAGCCTAGGCATGCATGTACGTGTGAGTGGCCGTGGCCTGCGAATCACGTGTCCGATGTGTCGGACTGAACACGCATATGCAAGCACAGGCATCGTAACCTGAATTGGGCTTGTGAGTCAATCCTAGTTTCACGTCGGTACGCACGCTGAAGCCACGCAGACTGGGTCATAGTTCGATTGGTTTAAAGACTGAATTCTCTGGCCAGCGGATGGGCAGTACTGCACGATTTTACGTACCACTGTTGATTACATGCGATTTTTGCATTACACTTCGCATAACCAGATTACAATGGAACATCAGCCAAAAAAACCGAACCTCATTCTCTCAAAAAATATCGCTTTTCTGGTATCTGAAGTGCTTTTCTGTTGTTTGGTTCTGTGTGTTTGCTTGTTTTGTGCTTGGTTGGATGCGTGCCCTGCCTGAATCGCCGAGTGTCCAGCACGACATGATGCGCTGCAACCACTCCAGTTGTAACGGAGTTGGAACGTGAGAAAATGTAAATGATCGAGGATCATAGTTGTCTCCTATTAGCATAGAATAAATCCGTTGTGGGGTGGTGTAGGTTGCACGAACGTTTTCACGGGATGTAATGACGGAATACAGCTCACTCGGGAGCCTGCATGCCGAAATTCACTTGGGCAGGCATGACGCAGTTCATTATCAACAGTTGGTTGGTGGAGTCCTACGTCAATCTCAGCCGTGAGGATGAAAACACAACTTTTGTGAACCAAACAGACTATCTTTTATGGGTGTTTGATACAACCACCGTGGGAAAACCAAACGCCAGCCCCGCGAAATCGAGTTGGCAGGATGGGTACGATAAGCTTACATCAAGGACTGCATACACAGATTGTTGCAATTACACTCATATCGACATTAGAGACTCTCCGGCTTTGCATAATTGTGATCGTGATCACGACGAATCTTCTCCTCTGCGGAAAAATGTCAAAATTCCAAAAAGCAAATAATTGGCGGTTACGGGGAGAAACTAGTTTTCTTATGGAATCGTGAAGTCGATCAATAACAAGCACCCCCATCTACGGAGAGCAGATGGCATTAGAGAGTTAAGGGAATAAGAGGACGAAGTAATGTGCAGCAGCCAAGAACTCAAACATTTAAGTTATGAACACAATAGTAATGCTATTTCATTCCCTCCATTTAGTATCTACCGACTGTGGTTTACTATTACGTAAAATATTTATTATTATAGGTTACTTCATATTGTTCTACTTTATGGTACCTGGAATCAATTTACTTTGAATTCGCTCTAGAAGTCAGACACAATTTGGAATGCCGAACCGATTTAGCCACTGAGTATCATAAAAGTCAACGTCACGGGGCTAACCATTGAGTGAAACCAAGTTAACTGAGTGTTCTATTGGAATAGTGATTTGTGTTTTATTGGATTCTCCTTCTGAAATTTTGTACACGAGAATCGAACGGTAGCTCATTTTTGCATGAACTGGAATATCGCCGGTTCTATTCTCATTCTAGACTTGAATCTTTAGATGAGCGGTGATTTTGTTACTCTAAATAACCTTTTATTTAATGACGAACTTCCATGCTATTCCCCCTGTTTTAGAATCAAATTATACTAACTCGAATCGATAATATCTCACTAGGAAAAGCTAGAAACTTTATTCACATGAATCAGAACTTACTGTAGCATACCATGACTGAGAAAAAAATACCTTTTTAGTTTGTTCTCGCCGAAAAAATATCCAAGGAACTTCATAAGAAGAACCATGATTAGGATGAACAAGGAAGCGGAACAAAGAAAGCAATTAAACAGATGGATAGTAACAATTGTCAGCCCGGTCCAGTCAGAGTGAATCACACTGACTAATAGGTCGTCCAAAACTACGACAGGACTGTTATCAAAGCCAAAATGGGAATTCAGAACCAAGGACGAAAATGTCCATTACCAAATCAAATGTGTAAACTGTGTCAAATGCTAAATCGATTATAACTGAGAGAAAAGTGTCCTCTGGGATAGATAAACACAAAATAGCCACCGCTGTTATGAAAACCAACAAACTGAGCCTCGACCAATTCGGATATTTAAAATGACTAAGTTAGAATGTCTATGCTCAGTTTTTTTCACTGTGTATGGTTTTAAGAGGATTTATGTAACCTCTTCTCTGTGAGTCCGTCTACCGGGTAGAGTTTCACTAGCGGACTTGGTAAGTATTTTGAATCGGAAATGGCTATTTAGGGATACATTTTGACGACAGTTGCACTCCGAATTTTCTGTTGCTCCAGCATTAACCATGGAGTATACGGGTCACATGGGAGTGCGGAGTATTGCACAGATCTTATCAAGGTCTGTGCAACCTAACCTCTGGAAATTCAAGGGACAGATAATCACATTTGAGATGAATAATTAGCACTCTGGAAGCTTCCACGTTCCCGCATGATGAACGAATGTAAAAATTGAAAATTTGCCGATCACTATCGTATAAATCGCATACTGTTGCCTAATCATGAATACAATCTTGCTCACCGGAACGTGCGTTTCACAGAACCGAAAAAAGTTTGTCCATCTGGGAGATTTTTAATAATCGTTCTATCTGAAAAATAATCTCGCCTGATAAGCCACTTAACTCCATATGGTTCTGCTGTTTTTTCACCAATTTTCCGGGAGTTTGTTAATCATTTCCGTAATTCCAATGTGAATGCAACATCCGCCTCGGTTGAAATTAACCTAAATCAATCCAATTAGTATGAGTCCATGTGTACTGTGCAAGTAAAATAATTAATCAAACTCCTCTATGTATGTCACACCACCGCATAGGCATATAAAGCTTAGCTTTGGGCGCCGCGACACAACATTGCCGACTCGATTGGTTTGAGAGTGCACGAATCAACTTGCGAGTCAATCGAGAATAAACTGTACGAAAAAGTTCGAAGCCTTGCGACTGAATCGAAAACACTTTCGAGAGTATCGCCCAATCGCGAAACCAAACTTGGGAGGAAAAACAATGTCGAATGAAGATATCACCAACACAATTTCGACCGAAGTCACCGTGAAACGATTGTCGAATGGAGGCACGTTTCAAGCTAAGTGAAATATGTATCTTTGAAAAACAGTGTTGCCAAAGGAGATAATAACGAGCCGAAATTCGAATCACCTTAAACAAACTGTTTCATGAAAAAATCAATCGAATTCATGCAACACGTCATGAATCGGACGTATTCTGCGAAGACTGTAATTCGACGTGTTTTACCGCGATATTTGCATACGTGTCAAAAAATGTTATGACTGGCACGTAGAAGATATGCAGAAATGAAGCAAATAAGAAAGAATTGGAGAAGAAATGAGATTTAGCGCGAAAAGCATTGTAACAAGCTTGCTGGTCAAGACAACGAAAAATGTTTCATTAGATTGCGCTGATTGGGCACAGTCCTGGGTTCAGTGGTTCCATGGGTTCACCAGGTTGGTGCCGCTGTTTCAACTTGTCAGTGTGACCGAGTTCGTTGCAGATGGTCTAAAGTTCCGACATAAGGTCGGGTGGACAAATTACCCCGGCCAGGTCACAGCGATCGTAGATCTGATAGGTAGGTCCGAATCAGTCGATCACACGAGGTGTAAGTGACCTGATTTCTGTGATTTTCGATTCAGTCCGCACAGACGCGTTGCTCGAAAGGAACAGAGAAGAAGCAACAATGAGTCCGATAGCGTGAAGACAGCCACCTAACGAACTTTGACTTGAAACAAGCTATATAAACCGTTTGATTATGACGCGTAAATGCGGGCAGCATTGACCGATCAGGGCCACTCGACCGTTATTGTGATGAATCGATTAAACAGAAATGAAATGACCGATTAAATTCGCTACAGTTAGCGACAGAAATATTTTGACTTCAAAAATGGTGTGATAGTTTTGAGGGATGTTATCTTAACAACTTGGTATTCACTGTTCGTCAGCGTTACCGTGCCCAAGCAAAAGGAAAGCAAGAAAGTGTACGGACAATCCATTGCACAATCGTCTAACCATGAACCGTGAGGGAACATCAACAATAACCCCACAAATGTAGATTAGGATCTTTTACGCATGACGAATTTGGACCGACAAATAATAAGTCATCGGTACGATTCCCATAAGTGAGGCCAACATAAATACTGTTCTAGTGGTTACAAGGTTCCTTCCGTCAAAAATAGTGGCAATGGAAAACTTAGACATTTTCATCATTTCCGCACCATAATTTTGACCTTTAATGAGAGTATATTTGATTCCGAAACAATCACGATGATATTGTCATTCAACGAAAATTTTTTGTCCATTTGTATAGCAATGCACTTGCTTGTTTCTGAGAGAGCAAATCTGGAAATTGTGTGTTACCATGAACCAGAAAAACTCGCAAAGCCTATTTGTTTCAATGCATCCGTTTTCCATCCTCACCCACACACGGACGTGGACCTACACAAGAAATGGAGAGTAGGGTCCTCAGCAAAGCGATCATGAATTCATTCGGTAGTTCCATGTGCAGTGTTAAACACATGGATTAAATCAGTGGCCTCCTCAACAAAGAGATGTGATGCTGTGATACAATACCATGAATCAGAAATTGATTTCCGTATTAAATGAATGCATTGATCAAATTAGCCTGATATCAATATTGATGAAACGATTCCGAACATGATCGGAAAATATATTCGTTTCTATGTTCAATGTACTTTCTTGGTGATATGTGATTGTCTCGTGGGACGAAATCTCGCGTGTGGCTTCGTCAGATGATATGTGCATTAAAACTCTACGACAGCAAAGTTGCGTCTACGCGTGGTTTGATGATAGCCGTTTCGACTCATGTGATGAACGAACCCCCTGAGACCCATAACTGTTCATCGTATCTTAATGTGTTCTCCCGAAATCTCGAACTCTGTCGACGAACGAAGATGAGACCCCGAGAGGCAGACTGGTCATATGTTGACAGCTGATTGATCCAACCCAATTCTCGAAGCTGTCAGGTTGCTTTAGGAAGTAGAAACCCATATTGCTAACGCTTTCATTTTGTTAAGCTTATTGCATGGGGAGATATGAATACAGTAGAAGGATAACCGAAAGACACCCATTCATTAATATAATGCCAACATCTTCGGACGAATTAGGCGAATGTGCGAGTGTAAGTGTTGATAAAACCAGCAACTTAAAGACTAGGTGTCGTTTGACTCAGTCACGTGAATAAACGCATTCGTAATGTCACAAGAACAACCGGTGCCTGTCACGCAACAAATGTCAAAATCTATCACGTTCTTTCCTGATGCACTTTGTTTGAATGTAATCCTGACAATAATTGTTTAAGTAATCCGATGAAAGTTCATTTGGCGGTAGAACCAATCATCAGAATGTACTTCTTATTCGACGAATGAAACATTTCAGCTCCTTGAGCAAATGGAAATCGCACGAAGACCGAACTTTGCTGTCGTAGAGTTTTAATGCACATATCATCTGACGAAGCCACACGCGAGATTTCGTCCCACGAGACAATCACATTTCACCAAGAAAGTACATTGAACATAGAAACGAATATATTTTCCGATCATGTTCGGAATCGTTTCATCAATATTGATATCAGGCTAATTTGATCAATGCATTCATTTAATACGGAAATCAATTTCTGATTCATGGTATTGTATCACAGCATCACATCTCTTTGTTGAGGAGGCCACTGATTTAATCCATGTGTTTAACACTGCACATGGAACTACCGAATGAATTCATGATCGCTTTGCTGAGGACCCTACTCTCCATTTCTTGTGTAGGTCCACGTCCGTGTGTGGGTGAGGATGGAAAACGGATGCATTGAAACAAATAGGCTTTGCGAGTTTTTCTGGTTCATGGTAACACACAATTTCCAGATTTGCTCTCTCAGAAACAAGCAAGTGCATTGCTATACAAATGGACAAAAAATTTTCGTTGAATGACAATATCATCGTGATTGTTTCGGAATCAAATATACTCTCATTAAAGGTCAAAATTATGGTGCGGAAATGATGAAAATGTCTAAGTTTTCCATTGCCACTATTTTTGACGGAAGGAACCTTGTAACCACTAGAACAGTATTTATGTTGGCCTCACTTATGGGAATCGTACCGATGACTTATTATTTGTCGGTCCAAATTCGTCATGCGTAAAAGATCCTAATCTACATTTGTGGGGTTATTGTTGATGTTCCCTCACGGTTCATGGTTAGACGATTGTGCAATGGATTGTCCGTACACTTTCTTGCTTTCCTTTTGCTTGGGCACGGTAACGCTGACGAACAGTGAATACCAAGTTGTTAAGATAACATCCCTCAAAACTATCACACCATTTTTGAAGTCAAAATATTTCTGTCGCTAACTGTAGCGAATTTAATCGGTCATTTCATTTCTGTTTAATCGATTCATCACAATAACGGTCGAGTGGCCCTGATCGGTCAATGCTGCCCGCATTTACGCGTCATAATCAAACGGTTTATATAGCTTGTTTCAAGTCAAAGTTCGTTAGGTGGCTGTCTTCACGCTATCGGACTCATTGTTGCTTCTTCTCTGTTCCTTTCGAGCAACGCGTCTGTGCGGACTGAATCGAAAATCACAGAAATCAGGTCACTTACACCTCGTGTGATCGACTGATTCGGACCTACCTATCAGATCTACGATCGCTGTGACCTGGCCGGGGTAATTTGTCCACCCGACCTTATGTCGGAACTTTAGACCATCTGCAACGAACTCGGTCACACTGACAAGTTGAAACAGCGGCACCAACCTGGTGAACCCATGGAACCACTGAACCCAGGACTGTGCCCAATCAGCGCAATCTAATGAAACATTTTTCGTTGTCTTGACCAGCAAGCTTGTTACAATGCTTTTCGCGCTAAATCTCATTTCTTCTCCAATTCTTTCTTATTTGCTTCATTTCTGCATATCTTCTACGTGCCAGTCATAACATTTTTTGACACGTATGCAAATATCGCGGTAAAACACGTCGAATTACAGTCTTCGCAGAATACGTCCGATTCATGACGTGTTGCATGAATTCGATTGATTTTTTCATGAAACAGTTTGTTTAAGGTGATTCGAATTTCGGCTCGTTATTATCTCCTTTGGCAACACTGTTTTTCAAAGATACATATTTCACTTAGCTTGAAACGTGCCTCCATTCGACAATCGTTTCACGGTGACTTCGGTCGAAATTGTGTTGGTGATATCTTCATTCGACATTGTTTTTCCTCCCAAGTTTGGTTTCGCGATTGGGCGATACTCTCGAAAGTGTTTTCGATTCAGTCGCAAGGCTTCGAACTTTTTCGTACAGTTTATTCTCGATTGACTCGCAAGTTGATTCGTGCACTCTCAAACCAATCGAGTCGGCAATGTTGTGTCGCGGCGCCCAAAGCTAAGCTTTATATGCCTATGCGGTGGTGTGACATACATAGAGGAGTTTGATTAATTATTTTACTTGCACAGTACACATGGACTCATACTAATTGGATTGATTTAGGTTAATTTCAACCGAGGCGGATGTTGCATTCACATTGGAATTACGGAAATGATTGACAAACTCCCGGAAAATTGGTGAAAAAACAGCAGAACCATATGGAGTTAAGTGGCTTATCAGGCGAGATTATTTTTCAGATAGAACGATTATTAAAAATCTCCCAGATGGACAAACTTTTTTCGGTTCTGTGAAACGCACGTTCCGGTGAGCAAGATTGTATTCATGATTAGGCAACAGTATGCGATTTATACGATAGTGATCGGCAAATTTTCAATTTTTACATTCGTTCATCATGCGGGAACGTGGAAGCTTCCAGAGTGCTAATTATTCATCTCAAATGTGATTATCTGTCCCTTGAATTTCCAGAGGTTAGGTTGCACAGACCTTGATAAGATCTGTGCAATACTCCGCACTCCCATGTGACCCGTATACTCCATGGTTAATGCTGGAGCAACAGAAAATTCGGAGTGCAACTGTCGTCAAAATGTATCCCTAAATAGCCATTTCCGATTCAAAATACTTACCAAGTCCGCTAGTGAAACTCTACCCGGTAGACGGACTCACAGAGAAGAGGTTACATAAATCCTCTTAAAACCATACACAGTGAAAAAAACTGAGCATAGACATTCTAACTTAGTCATTTTAAATATCCGAATTGGTCGAGGCTCAGTTTGTTGGTTTTCATAACAGCGGTGGCTATTTTGTGTTTATCTATCCCAGAGGACACTTTTCTCTCAGTTATAATCGATTTAGCATTTGACACAGTTTACACATTTGATTTGGTAATGGACATTTTCGTCCTTGGTTCTGAATTCCCATTTTGGCTTTGATAACAGTCCTGTCGTAGTTTTGGACGACCTATTAGTCAGTGTGATTCACTCTGACTGGACCGGGCTGACAATTGTTACTATCCATCTGTTTAATTGCTTTCTTTGTTCCGCTTCCTTGTTCATCCTAATCATGGTTCTTCTTATGAAGTTCCTTGGATATTTTTTCGGCGAGAACAAACTAAAAAGGTATTTTTTTCTCAGTCATGGTATGCTACAGTAAGTTCTGATTCATGTGAATAAAGTTTCTAGCTTTTCCTAGTGAGATATTATCGATTCGAGTTAGTATAATTTGATTCTAAAACAGGGGGAATAGCATGGAAGTTCGTCATTAAATAAAAGGTTATTTAGAGTAACAAAATCACCGCTCATCTAAAGATTCAAGTCTAGAATGAGAATAGAACCGGCGATATTCCAGTTCATGCAAAAATGAGCTACCGTTCGATTCTCGTGTACAAAATTTCAGAAGGAGAATCCAATAAAACACAAATCACTATTCCAATAGAACACTCAGTTAACTTGGTTTCACTCAATGGTTAGCCCCGTGACGTTGACTTTTATGATACTCAGTGGCTAAATCGGTTCGGCATTCCAAATTGTGTCTGACTTCTAGAGCGAATTCAAAGTAAATTGATTCCAGGTACCATAAAGTAGAACAATATGAAGTAACCTATAATAATAAATATTTTACGTAATAGTAAACCACAGTCGGTAGATACTAAATGGAGGGAATGAAATAGCATTACTATTGTGTTCATAACTTAAATGTTTGAGTTCTTGGCTGCTGCACATTACTTCGTCCTCTTATTCCCTTAACTCTCTAATGCCATCTGCTCTCCGTAGATGGGGGTGCTTGTTATTGATCGACTTCACGATTCCATAAGAAAACTAGTTTCTCCCCGTAACCGCCAATTATTTGCTTTTTGGAATTTTGACATTTTTCCGCAGAGGAGAAGATTCGTCGTGATCACGATCACAATTATGCAAAGCCGGAGAGTCTCTAATGTCGATATGAGTGTAATTGCAACAATCTGTGTATGCAGTCCTTGATGTAAGCTTATCGTACCCATCCTGCCAACTCGATTTCGCGGGGCTGGCGTTTGGTTTTCCCACGGTGGTTGTATCAAACACCCATAAAAGATAGTCTGTTTGGTTCACAAAAGTTGTGTTTTCATCCTCACGGCTGAGATTGACGTAGGACTCCACCAACCAACTGTTGATAATGAACTGCGTCATGCCTGCCCAAGTGAATTTCGGCATGCAGGCTCCCGAGTGAGCTGTATTCCGTCATTACATCCCGTGAAAACGTTCGTGCAACCTACACCACCCCACAACGGATTTATTCTATGCTAATAGGAGACAACTATGATCCTCGATCATTTACATTTTCTCACGTTCCAACTCCGTTACAACTGGAGTGGTTGCAGCGCATCATGTCGTGCTGGACACTCGGCGATTCAGGCAGGGCACGCATCCAACCAAGCACAAAACAAGCAAACACACAGAACCAAACAACAGAAAAGCACTTCAGATACCAGAAAAGCGATATTTTTTGAGAGAATGAGGTTCGGTTTTTTTGGCTGATGTTCCATTGTAATCTGGTTATGCGAAGTGTAATGCAAAAATCGCATGTAATCAACAGTGGTACGTAAAATCGTGCAGTACTGCCCATCCGCTGGCCAGAGAATTCAGTCTTTAAACCAATCGAACTATGACCCAGTCTGCGTGGCTTCAGCGTGCGTACCGACGTGAAACTAGGATTGACTCACAAGCCCAATTCAGGTTACGATGCCTGTGCTTGCATATGCGTGTTCAGTCCGACACATCGGACACGTGATTCGCAGGCCACGGCCACTCACACGTACATGCATGCCTAGGCTACAGTGTGTTTGTCTGTCCTACGATCGATCACGGACACGTCCACGCAGTAAATATGGCCAGAGGCGAACATAGCGGGTGGAACTTATTCCGAGGGTCTCCAGATTGCGAAATCTTCTGGCTTTCTTTTAAAAATCAACTTTTTCTGTCTCAGTAGTATGCATCGCAAAATTACCCCGGATG
>LUCM01011576.1:38073-84924 GCA_008360955.1 Fasciolopsis buskii
ATACTTTCTGAAATTCAATGGAATCGATAAGCTTTTAACAGGAGTCGCAATAATACGATGACATTTTAATCCTTCAGTAGCAACACACATCATGGTCTGAAGCTCAATATCTCCTGAAAATTGATGGAATAAAACATAATTTACTATGCAACCTGAGTTCAATGGCCATATTCGTAAACATGCCAGCATTTCGAGAAATTGGCTTTGTTTTCGTTCTATCACATGAAGCACTTCTGCATCCTCCCGCACGCACACACACACACACACACACACACACACGCTTTATCCTTTGTGTGCACGCGCCCACTTGCCTTGTGCGTTTTTGACATTCTGACGACTTACGTAGCTCTTCGATTCGCGAGCCTCACATTTGTAGTCGTGATTACCGGAAAAAAAGGGTGTCAGCTGCTCGTATCGAAGATACTTGTGAGCAGCGATTTATGTCAGTCGCGCGAGAAAAGACATGGGGGACGAGAGAGGGGTGGTTTAGAATACGCGCGAAGTAAACGCGTATATCGCATTACATCAATATGTACAGGCATGATAGATTGCTAGATAGGTGCACTGGCACCGTTCGAAAGTATCATCCAACCGAGTAACAAACTGTCCGTCTTGCAATAAAATCTGATCCATTGCCATAGCACCTGATACTACATAGCCCCCCCACACACACACACGCACAAAAGTATAAACATACTAGCTAGAGCGTAACCAAGTAGCTGCAAAACAGATAGCGTGGTTTACCTAAGCTTCACTTTTTGCCCGGATGGTGTCCTGATTTGAAATCAGAATCGATGGACGCATATCATTTTTGGATTGTTCAGTAAAGGAAGTGTACCGTGATGTTTTGAATTTTGCCTCGTTTCGTCGCTAAGGTAAAACTGTAGCACATCAAAACCCGGGAGTGATAAACAAACTGAAAGTGCACGGGTTTGTTGGAATAGGAAAAATACCGAAAATTCGTTCATTGATTGATCATTGTAGAGTACAAACCAAAATTTACATTGCACAAACACGGCCAAGTTCATTGGGTCTGCATCTCACGTCATTGGTCACACATTCAACGAAATGAACGGGGAAGAATTTATTTGTATCCGAATGAGGTTTCCAGAGGATAAACTAATTGGGGTAAAATGATGTACCGAAGGTTGGCAAATAACGGGTCAAACTACGGAACACGGCCAAGAAAATTTGGTCTTTATACAATGCGCTTTCCGATGAACCAAGGCCAATTTTCGGTTTGTCCAGTCCACTTGATGAATACTTAAGAGGGCTTTTAATCACCTACAAACACAATCACACTTTGGCTTGTACACCTTGACTTCCAAACTATGGCGGGCTTTTGAATCTAATTCATGCGCCGCTTGTTTCGGATTCTGAGATTCGAATGCTTCCCGTTAATTCCGCATTGTTCAGTCATCGTTTTGCGTATATTTATTATGAGTAGAAATGAATAATTCTACTCTTGAAAAGTCGAGTACGACATGGAACTTTTTATTGTGAATGATATCATGTTAATAACATAGCTTTCTTCGTAGATGTAGTACTCGACTTTGAACTGTTTCGATAAGTTAGGTTATCTCGAGCATTCTGGAACAAATGGACCAGAAGCGGAAATGCGAAGACGCTGAACAGACGCAGTTACATGAAATCCACCGACTTCTAACCTTCAGAACAACCCAAAACGTTCGTAATTTTACCGTTGTAGCGGTTATGGATACCTCGCCGGTTTGGATTATTGCCGTCTTAGCGATGAACAGTAAAGCAGCCTAATTATGTTCTAAGTCTTTAACAATTCACTGAACGCGGATGCTGGCAAAAGCATTGCAAAACTTCGACTGTCTATTTGTCAATCAGACGTGCGAAAAGAAAGTTGTATGCTGCAAAATTTCTGATTGAGTTTTGTTCATGAGACTCTAAAATTCTAATCCAATCCGACGAGATCATTGACCCATACTTGTGTTGCCATAGCGCTGAGATGAAATAGCACTCTCAGGGCACGTCAGTAAGCAACTGTGTGCAGAGCAACCGGGCCAATTCAATTCGTGGATTGTTCATCACGTGCTTTTTGCAGAATATCGGTTGGCAAGTATCTTATATGTGACCGAAGTGTTTGAAGTCGCTGAATCCCACCGCGATCGATGATCTTTCATGCTTGGATCTCGTCTACAATTGCTCCTTACTTGACAGCATCGAATGCCACTCATTAAATCCTCTTAATTCAACTTTAACCTGTCAATGTTTCGATGTCTACATTCCAATCAGTCGTCTTGTCTGCCTCAGTCAACCCAATCTAGAACAACCAGAGTAAACAGGCATAAAATCTCGTCTTATTAAATAAAAAAATCACATATTTGTAGGCTGTTTCCCTTGCATATTTACACTTGTAACTCGTATCACTTCATCGGTTTTCTTCGTCATGCTTCGATCAATCCGTCTCGTTGGATCTAGTTCACCTGATTTGGCCCCTGACTTTTGTTATCGGATCCGGACCGCTCGTCGTCTTGCATATCCTCATTATGGCCTTCCAGTCAAACCACTGTGCCGACTGGCAGTTGGTAGTCAATGAGAGAACTTGGTCTTGATCTGGTCTTGCCGTCTGTACTCGGCCGCTGTCTGAAAAGGCCGGATTGCATCCACGATTGTGTATTGATCCCGATTTTTCTAGCTCGGCCCCTCATCAAAACAAACACCAATGACCAATGAGACAACCCTGTCAATCGTGTTGCCATGTCTTCACATTATCAAACAACGCAAAACCAGCAGGTTCTTTTAATTTGTCCCGTCTGCCTTAACTCTTGAATGGGTCCCACATATGAACAAGGGCTGTCCCAACTCTAACATACAAGCTGTGAAGTCAGGCCACGAGCCGATACCAGAAATGCAAGATCACTTTGTCTTAGTACGGTGAGTCCGGATAGCTTTCGGGAAACGGGACTGATCGACGAGCCCCTTTGGAATCAGTTGAATTACATACGGGCCCAGAGTCTGATCGACTTAAGCCTGGAAAGCAAGGTGAGAAGTCAACTATTCCCTCTAATTCTGTCTCAAAGCAAGTGATCGGATTTTCAGGACATGTCCGGAGGAAAATTGAGGAGTCGCTCGAAGGGAAGACCGAGGAGCAGCGAATGAAATCTAGGAAGAGAGACTAATCGACCGATGACCTTAAAGCTGAAAAGACCTATAGAAATGATTATGAAAAATGAAGGACTTTCCTATTGACTGGCCTGAGGCTGTTTGGCTGTTTGACTGGGCCGGGCGGGATTTGATGTACAACAGAGTCGACCGACTGAAATCATAAGAGTTGGTGACAAGAATGGTCCGAGTATAAAAAACAAGCATGAACTCGCCGTAGCTGCGAACCGTCTCATAGTGCTGAAAGGCCGCATTATGACATTATTATCCAGCCACCGACTGCCAGAAGGCTCGTACTACTGGTATTCCCACAGAAATGATGCAGACATCTGCCAGATTCACTATTGGATGGCATAATACAGACTAGGACATATATATTGGTCTGAAAGGGAGCACTGTGGCTGTCCACACAAACTAAATAATATGCCGCCCAAATGACCGTTTTACCCAATAGTCAACGATGCTTGACAGTAAGTTCAAGCGGATGATTATGACTTGTAAATTAACAATTGATATTCTTTGAACGTCATCCATTCTTATTCCAAGTGATCAGAGACGTCTTTCACCACTTTCTTTACAACGGAATTCGTTAGAAAACTATAAATAAACAGTGAAACTATAATTCCGATTTGCCTGTCGATGGTGAAATTGCGATACTGACTACTTACCTAAAGGTCAGTAAATGTGTACATTGATTTGCTGTGGTACTGGTATTGAAATAGTGATATGGAATTCGAAAGACAGAAATAAAATACAGATACAGGATGCAAGTGCATAGTAGAATGATTACAGAGCAAACTACGCAACTGAAGGCAACGAGGAGACCATAGCAGACACGTTCGTTTAAGTTCATTTACATACCATATAGCTTTATGCAAAATCCAGATTGTTCGAGTATATTCGGGCCAATGGCATTTGAGGTTTCTTTATATTTATCGATCGTGTGCCACCACGGTTCTGACTGGCAGTTTGTTTGTAAGGCTGTACGCGGGATTTCCAGGTATGCTAACCATTCTTGCGTTTTCACAACCAGAGGGAAAATACATGAAAAAAACTGTTAGCTGTTTTTCGTTTACCGGAACTTCCCACATTCCATAGACTGGACAAGGCTACCGAAAAAAGTTTCCTTAACAGTGTCGGAATGTTTGTCATTCCCGACCACATGAAAGTTCATCTGGACATTCCGCGGTAGATTTTGAGGTCAAAAATTGCTGTTTACATTCGAGCAGATTTAAACTTAGAATTAGTTGATTAATTTTATCCACCAAATGGTCTAATAATTAGAGATTTTGGTAAACGACTGTTTGTGTTTAGCAGAATCTGGGTGGAAATCGAAGGTTCACTGGTATGAAGCAAAAAATAAAACGAAGGCAGATGGTACTAACCCGAAATTCCAATGGTCGTGCAAAGGAATTAACTACCATAGCTGAACTTGCCTGTGTTTTGGAACTGGATTTACGCGCACGGTTATTACCTTCATTTCACGATCTTTATTGACTTCTGAATATAACTGATCCTCAGTTAGTGTCCTGTTCTGAACCCCGATCCTATCCGTTAGCACAGCTCTATTCAATAAAAATTTGGCCGTAATTAATCGACACAGAACTTTCCGAACTTCTTTTTTCGGTGTTTTCAATTAACGAAACCTTCGTTCTAGAAGTAGTAAGAGTGAAAACTCACAAAATGATATCTTTAAAACGGAAACTCATGATTTTCAATAACGGAGTTGAGTTGTCTCGCAAGTTCGTTCTTAGATTTAATGCACAATTCGGAATAATGTGTCAGTAAAGGTAGCACTGCCTCAGTAGCCTGAGTAGTACTTGTTTCACCATCCTAATCAGTTCACCATGAAAAAGGGAATACGTAAATAAGAATATGTCACTTCGGTTGACTCAGTGGATATGGCATTTTTACACGGAATATGAAATAAATCCGACCCATGCTATGCATCTGAAGTCAATGATACTAGGGCAGCTGAAAGACACATCCTTCCGAAGTTATTAATAAGTCAAGTTTATTCACAAAATATGAGAAATTTTGGTTGGTGGAATGTCGTCGGACCAATGGTACTTGGTGCATGACTGAGCTTTTCGATCATGCTCCATATTTCCGATTGGCTGGTTGTGTATGCAGGTTACAGCGAAGGTGCCTCAAAATGTATCATGTGATATGCACGTAGATCCAGCAAATTTCTCTTGGTTTCAAATGATATGCTGGGTTTAGACAGAACATATGAAATCATTTGATTGACACGTTCAATATCCCACTATGCGAAAGTTTTAAATATAAATAAATATCAATGAAACGCTCGATTTCGATACGATACAGTGAAGCGCTTCGCCTAACAATTGCGTTTTCTGCGACGTTTCGCTTCGCCGATCTTCGTTTATTGTTCATTGACGGCAGTTCGTCGCTCAGTAGCTTCGAGATGTTTTAAGCAACCATTTGGTGAGTAGAGGAGAAAAAATTTCCACGCTGCAAACATTGGTATTGATGAAATTCAAATTCCACTAACAAATCACCTAATTGGGTCATAATTTGCACGCCACGAGCTGTCCACAAAAGCTTGTTAATCCTAATCTAGGTCGAAGACGATAAAACCGGCTAAATGCTTCTAAACGAGAGACCCAAGCACTTCGAAATGACGGAAAACCTTATATTATTGAGGTTCTTCAGTTCGCGTTGAGTGGTCTTCGTTTAACTTATCGATACTTCGTACAGTTTACTTATGTGGCTTGTCAAATCCCGGTAGCGTATTGGCTAAGGCGTTCGACTCAGAATCGTTCGTCCTTGTTCGGGTTGGCGTTCCAGTTCGGGCGCGGTCCATATGCACTGCTGATGATTGCTAACAAGGATGAAACAGCTGTACAGTGCTTCCATGGTTTCTTTATGGTGAGTTGAGCGATGATGGTACATGGTGAATTATTACATGAAAAAAGATATTCTTGAAAGCTATAGAAAGAATGTTTATAGTGATACAGCGGCACAGTCGACGAAGAAAATGCTCCTTCTACATCGTCAAAACATGGCCGTCGGAATACTATCGGATGTGGTAGTGATTCACTTTTCTTCATCCGTTTGTGTATGCGGGTTTTTGTGTGTAAGCGTTGATTAGCAGATGAACATGCGCACGTACTAGGTAATCCATTCGCGAAATTCTGCCACTCGGATGTGTTCGTACTTGCTTCGACGTGCGTGAAACAAGCATCATTGAAAACGGGCCACTAAACAGCCTGCATTTGACACACTTTCCGGTTACGGGGACGGGTACGCGCAAGTGAAAGAAGGAATCCAATTCGCTTCGATTTATCACGTGCTTGAATAGCTAAATGGAAAACAATTTCAAAGACCGTTGCACTCACAGTGATTCAGGTGACGAGGTGAGCACGAGTGTCTGCTCTCACCAGGATAGTGCACGCTCACACGCCGTCTCACGGCAACGTCCAAACACATACAAGAACACAATGAATACGTCCCTTATGAGCATATATATATATATATACATATATATATATATATATATATATATACAAAACATTATAGGAACTACAATCACACTAAGTCGCTAGTAGGATTTTCATTGTTACCATGATAGACTTGCGACGACTATCCACCATTCTTCTTGGGCTAGCTATCAGTCTTGTGATAATCGGTTTGGCCACTTCTTACTGGAGCTGTGGTAGTCTATTCGACAACTGTCAACGTGGTATGAAAGATGTGACAATCGCAGTCATTGTGCTTCTACTGATTGGTTTGGTTTCTTTGCTGATCGTGTTCCTCTTGGATTTGATCGGTCTGTGCACGGATACGTTGGCCTCAAGTGCCGGCTATATCACTGCACGATTTGTACTCATTTACTTGGGCAGCTCGTGTCTTCTTCTCGGGATTTTAGTCTTCACGGGGAAAATCGGGCGAGCCTGGTCCTACTTCGTTTCCACAGTCGGCTGTGTGTTTGCAATCCAGGTGGCTATTTTGTCCATCATGTCGTCCAGGTGCACGGCAAAACGGGAACGAGTTGTGGTCACGCGAACTGTGCGTGCCTAGACAAACGATATCGTAGGCCAACCAGTTTGGACAAGCCCCAGAATGCGTTTGCCTCTCTGCTTTTTCTTCTCGTCCTGCGTTGTATTCATCCATTTTGTAGCGAACGTTGACGGCAGCCACGGTGTGGTTCGAAAGGTACTCAGCCGTTAAAAAATCACAAGGTTAGCTTTGTATTGTTTCTTCATCTTGAACAAACCAAAGCGGATTGTTGTTTGGCTTTTTTGAGACAAAAGTCTGATATCTTCCCATCCCGAATACGCAATGAATCGAAGTCCACCTGGTTTGTATGCACACAGGTATCCATGTCAACAAGACTCTGCTTGTGCACATTTTTATCATTAGTCAATCGTACTCAAGTATGCAATCTGTACTTTCTGTGCTGTACTTCTCTGTCTACACGCATTTAATATTGTTGTTGTTGTTGTTGTCGTCGTCGTCGTCGTTCTTGGTGTTATATTTTTTCCAACAGGACTAACCGTTTGAATACATATATAGTAGTAATATCTCCCGGGCATTAATGCCGGTGTTTTCCCAGTCACCGATGCGGTTTTTGTATTGGCCAGTAAAATACGTACGATTTTTGTGTCGGATTAAGGTTACAATTATAAGTGACTTGTAAATCCGTATAACCTGGTCGGTATCACTGACCGCATGATAATGAACGAATGACTGAATTCTAAAAATAGTACATGGGATCAGGTGACATTCAACTGATTAACCACGTCAAGTGTCAGTCGGTCAACTGAGTCCATGTGGTAAGAAATCGATCGGAGTGACCTAGTTTGGATTGTTGTTCTGTCGGCTTTCCGCAAGTAACGCTGCAGTCCGATGTGCTGGTCCCTGTACCCTTGTACGGACACATGGAGGTCAAATTAAGGCTGATCGTTAAGTGTACTTGAGGCAATTCCATGAGGAGAGAGAGAGAGAGAGGATGCACGTATTCTCTGTTAGATTCGGGCCGGTTACTTTATCCCAAGTATTTTCACATCGTACAATACAATTTGTCGTAATCAACTGCATGTTTGGGTGCCTTAAAAACAATATTTCGGGAGTAGCTCGTACAATTGTCATCTTTTATTTGGCTTTTGAGCACACACAAACGTTCAGCTCAGTTCGCATGCGTTTGTTACCATACAACTAGCAGATTGATTTTCGGGGCGTCGAATCAGCAATCGGTGGTTCAAAGTTGGACAGTTGAGTTCATGTGCCGTGTCGGGTGCCACGAGTGGTTTGGCTAGCGGGTCCCATATGTTACCTGACTAAACACCTTTGCGTTGACTGTCGGTGGTTTCTGTTGGCCTAGCTTTCACAGGGGCAACAATGCTAAATGGGTTTGCTTAACCATACACACATCAATGCGGTAGCTTCTGAGAAAACACGTGCGGTGACGCCGATGTTTGGGTTTTTTTTCTGAAACAACCAGCCCTTGTGTGACTAACTTCATCCACAAGACGTCATAGGAGTTCCCGCCTGCACAAGGCAATTTTCTCAAGGATTTTGGATATCCCGTGGTCGGGAGAAAGATCAAACGAGGTCTGGAAAGCCGGCACGCAAGTCAATCTCAATTGATCTGGGCGAATGAGTTTGTTGTTGTGTTCACTTTTGCAGTGCAACTGTGGCGTACGTACATCACGTTAGTCGTAGCAGCTGAGTAGTTCAAACGTCAACCCCGTACGCTAGTCTTTCGGGTCCTGCTTGCATGGGCTAGAAAACGGCCTCATCCCCTGAATACCAAGTTACGGTCATTTCGCCAGGACAGGAAATCGGCAGCATTTAAGTAGGAGTCAGAACTTCGGTCGGCCAACGGTGGTTATCAACAAAGTCGTATCAGATCGGGCACGGGAGAGTGATCGAATGGCCTCAAGACAGAACAAAGTGGCGCATTTTATCACGAAGCCTGTGCAAACACCGTGCTTAAATTAGGGCGAATTAAGTTATCATTTACCATTTTAACTGTGAAACACGGATATTTAGTAACAATGAAGAGTAGAAATCGCGACTTTATTTAAAGGGATTTTGTAAACGCTTCTGTGGCGATCATATATGGGGTAGTCTTTGGACAACCAATTTAAAGCACTGGGTCACGTATGCACGAAAGAGAATCAGAGGGTGAAATGTCACTGAATGTCACGTATTCTAACACGTTTATAAGTTGTAACTTGAATAGGCTGAGATTATTTCAAGTCGGAACGATTCATCATACTCAGGTGAACAGTTAAATGATCGTGCAAACTACCATGTATGCCTCTTCTTGTTCAGTAATTGTCAGTTTGTAACCTGATGATTAGTTCAGTTAATACGATTCCAAGGTAGATCATTGTCGTTGTGATTGGCAGTCATTCAGAGGACTCATTTGTTCTGGGTACCTATTTCTACTTCAGCTATCAAACAAAATGACGCGTATGTCTGCCCGGGGTTTAGAACCAGTTGACGATCTGCGAGAGACGGATGCACTCGCTCCAGGTGCGATTCTGGTACTTTGCCCAATTTCCTTCGTGATGTGTTGTGGGATTCTGAAACACGGGAATCCGTGTATTTACCTGTGCTTACGACGACAGACCGTAGACGCCAAAATAGAATGTCCGAAACTGTCATTCACTCGGTCCTCGGGTCTTTTTCACGTTCACGTCACATGTGCCCATTAGGTCCCAGAGAAAAGTAACCGGGAAATGTTAAGTGAATACCAGTTTTCTGTGATCAATTGTCTGACCACACCTAAACTACTGGAAAGTGTTTGCCTTGTGTTTCGTGGAGAATATGCGAAAAGTCAAACTTGATTCACTCGGATGTTGAATATGCGCGGAGTTGAATCAGAAGCCATTGCCCCAGAAGTCCCTTCCCGTTCGCTGTCCACGCTGGGTCGTAATGGAAAGTAATTTTCTAGTCCTCAACAGTAACTCACCGTTGTTAAACTAACCGTGAATGATAACGATCAGTTAGCTGTTGAAGCGAACAATGATTGCGACTAAAACTCATCAGATGACCATTGGCAGCTTGCATCTGGAAAAGGTTCGCGTTCTTAAGCTCAAAGTAAAGTAGTTTTACACGAGTAGATCGATCGCAAGTTCACTCTAGCCGTGCCAGATATCCGTTACGGGAGCGACGAGTTTCCCAAACACTGGTTCTGCGAGTGTGCTTTTAGAAACGATCATTCGTAAGAGTTTCTCATCATGTGTATTATCACCATCATATGTCGATATTCGTTTAACTAAGCAAAAATAATGTACCCGTTTGGATGAAATTCACGATTCCCATAATGTAAGTTAGCGATCTGGTCCAATTTTGGCCTCCTCAATCGACCGTGGTTTATATTGTAATGACCGATATTTAACAATCACTCCGGCTGTCTACCCAGGTATAAAAGTGACTGGCATTTCAAAGATTATCCCTCAGTTGACATTTGTAATGCATATCGAATCGCTGTTTTGGACCAGTTGTTTGGAAAGAGTGCTAGTGTTTTGTTGGACAGGAAAGCGAGAAGAACGTTTGACAAAATTATTCCTTGAACACCGCACTGGATGTAGGCGAAAATTTTTGACCGAAACAGGATATCACAATTGTAACCCAAGGACTTGTATTGAATAACTTGTGCGAGGATTCCACATGGATTGCAGATGTGTATAGCTGCAGGGAAGCGATTCGGCCGTAGTCCACTTCACTGTCTCGCTTGCCAGTCCGCATCCACTTCACAGATCTCGATAAATTATTGTGTGAACCATTCTAAACGAAATCTTGCACCGAACTTAGAGCTGGATTGGTGACTTCGGCAAACGCATTAGTCCAAATCGTATCAAGGTTTCACTTAACTGATGCACTGTGGAATGCCAAATTGTGGTTCGTCTCCCTAAACCGGATTGGATGTTGCGCACTGAGACTAAGATGTGAAGACGACAGAGAGGAATCTTTTCCATTTGGCGCTCTCCTAATTTGATGAAAAGGGCAATGACCATTGAAGTATGGGTTAGCCGCGGACAGTGTGGTCACATGACCAATGAATGAGCAGCTTCGGACAAGCAGCAGTTTTGTTGACAAAACCACTGTGGGCTTTCGCTTTGAAGATCTTCTCCTAATCAACAGAATCCGTTGATTTGTTGATGAGAGGAACGTAGCTCATCAATGAATGTCCTAGTTCCTTGTCTCCTTTCGAAACTTCCTGGATCATTCAGGACTGGTTGGATTAATGACTTATGATGACCTGAACTAGAATACCCGCCGTCAGCTCCGAATGATTTCAAAAAAAAATTTTATTTCGCTCCACTGTTCGGGGGATAGGATTTTTTATTTTGAAGTACCAAACTGTTTTGTGTTGTATTGCACCGTACAGACTTATAGTTATAATTATGATTTGGAAAAAATCGAGGAAAAACTCGTTAGATGCGCAATCTGACCATTAAAGTTAGACTGATCAGGAAGCAGGGTGAGAACGGGTCATGGTTTGCAAGGACGCATGCTAAATAAATGATCAAGAAGTTCCAATAAATGCCAATTCTAAGGATATGAAACGAGAAAATATTCGAGCGGCACTTCGAGATACCATCATGCAACGAATGAGTAAGATCTTGTGAGTAAACTTTGCACATATGGATAAGTGCAGATCACATGGTGTAACTGAGGATTCATTTATTCGTATGAAGGACACAAGACTTATAATTGACGGTCGCTAAGAGAAGAATTCTAAAGTCTTTCTTGTGCAAACTTGCAAATAAAACGGCAGAACGGTAACTAGGGGTTAAAAATGCTTACTGGTGTACAAAATGCCAGATGGCGCTTTGTTTCAGCTAGCATTGTCGAAACTTTCAGGTCTGAAATGACAATAATCAAAGGTTCTTTACACGAATGAAAATGTGAGAAGTCCACTTCAAAGGTTTGTCAATAATACCCCTTAGATAAGTCACACAGTCAGCCCTGGTGAGCATTTCTGTGTTGATGAAAGACTGTTCAGATGAGAAGCCTATTCGTGAAAGAGATATTCGGAACATTTGAACGTGTCAAGAATTAAACAGTTTGATACCGAACAATTGTGCCTATGAGTTTTTGGAAAATCGTTGAATACCGTATACGGGTAAGCAGAACGCAACGATGTCCGCAAACCCAGAAAAATGCCACGAGAAATTCGTTAATGAGTTAGGGACGAAAGTGAGGAGCAAATGGAAGGAACAACACCATGGTGCGTGCCCCGAGTTGTTGGCCAACAGTTTTGACATTTTGTAGTTCGCTCGTGTGCCCTAGGATTCTGTTGGTAAACTAATCCGACAGCCGTGTTTATAATGGCCTGGTGCAACCACATACGCCTAGTTTGTGAAGTAGGAGATAGCGCGGAAGAGAATCAAATGTAAACGAATAGTCTAAGTAGGCACAGTGTACATACTGTGTGGACGCATCTAGTGATTTCCAAATATGGTAACAGGTCCAAACTGGACCTGTTAAACGAATACGTTGAAAATAGTCGTCAAGAAGACTTAGGGAAAAACGTAGCCGTTTTATAAACAGCGTGCCCTGAAACTTTAAGACTGCATGGCCGTAAGATACTGGGAAGAAAGCATTTGACTAAATCCATATAACTGCTCTATTTGGGGATGCTAGGCCATAGTCTCTCTGGCAATCAGGAATAAAAGATCAATATAGTTGTGTTAATTAGTGGAGTGAATTCGTCAGTCAGAGTAACAACATCCCACTTTAGACCAGATGAAGGCAGATTGTCACAACCTACCTCTGTGGCATTTGCAATACTTCGAATACACATCACATTAACATCACATTTCTTAAAAAAAGTACATTTGGCATACTATCATATTGTCCAGATACAAATAGGATGATCCACGGCCCAATTAATTGTGTCGGCTTTTGTAATGCAATTCCCATGTCACTTTCTCTTCCCGTATGTCTTACCACAAGGATTTTCTGGTTTTGCCACTCTGGATTGGGTTAGCAGATGTCACGGTCAATAGGTCTGATTTCTGCCTTAGGTTCACGTCGTGAATTTTCACTCGATTTGCAAAAGTGTTCCTTTCGTTCTTACAGGAACTGGGAAGATGAGTTTGGCCACTCGAAGGAAATAGGACTTGGCGGAGACAAGAAATACCGAAGATCGTGTTGCCTGTCCCTGTGAAATGTCTAACATTGTCATTTCCCAAGGGTTCAAAAAGAAAACAAGAATAGACTCTCAAAGAAAAATGATGTTACCCAGCCAAAAGCTGAGGAAGCGAATTCGGATTGGACTAGTTTGCTTGCATGAATGAAAAGTAGACGACAAAACCTAAAACAATACTGAGTTTTCATATTGTTATTTCTGCTTACGGGGTAAGCAAGCGTAACCTCAGATATGTCCGATCAGAAACTATTGACATATGTTGAGACACCAACTCCAGTTTTCTTACTGGAAACTGTCCTTTCTGTATCGTTGGAAGTCATCGCCCAATAGGAGTGAGTCCAAAACACGCGGATATGGCCAGCATTTCGGTATACAAATCAAGTAATTATGAACATGAACTTCCGAGTGCAATAAGCAGGGTTGGTTAAACATTTTCACGGACAGAGGCCGCATTTTGTTGTTAAACATTGCCGCGGTTGACATCGTGGCCGGATGGAGTATATTAAACATCTCTGTGGCAACTAGCACGAGCTCTTTTCGCGATGATACGGATCTTTGATGAGCACCGGTACTTGAGTCCAATGGAGCATAAAAACTGAATGATTGTTTAAATATCAATAAGTCTGACGACAAACTGGAATCATAATGAAGCCAGATTCCTACAATAAATTAGACGACAACACAAAATTATAACCCAGCCAACCCAAAAAGGAGTGATATGGGCCAAGTACGAAAATCCTATACTTTCGTCTGAACATTCATGTAGCACGATGCCCAAGACGACGACGGGAATCGTGACAGACACTGGTAGAGATACGGAAGGGGATTCCGCATGAGCTAACAAGCTTGTAGTGGACTTCAGACTTTTTTTCACTCTTCGTTCTATCTTTCTTCTGCACTGTTTTCTCGTTCTGCCGTAGTTCTAAGGCCATTGAATCTGTGCCCAGATTTGTACGGAATGACCTCATAAAAGAAGCCACATTTTCGGAGTCTGTACAACCAGGATCGTTTTTGTTGTTTGAACGTGAAGTCGAAGTGACCAGAGTTGGTGGACGCGTTTGGATAAGTCCAGTCAGAGAAGAAAATTGTCGACGGTCCCAGAGATTCCCTATAGGGATGCTTCCGTCTAAAATCGAATCGCCATGAGAATGTAAAAACTTTTTGATGCGGACAAACTGTAGAACAAACTGAAATGCAGGCGTTGCTATGCTGATTTGATTTTTAATGTTGTGATCTCAGCCCGTTTAAACTCATCAGTTTGAACGGACAATTTTGTTCGGAAGGAAACGCAGGGAATAGAAATCTCTATTTTGGTTGACTTCCCACAAGAATGTGGTCAAAGAGACCTAATGAGCTGGGCTGGTCAGTTGCGTAAGCAACCAAGTTCGGGAATATTCGTAACGATAACCGTGAATCGGAAACGTGTATGGAATTTCTCAAATTCACAAGCCGATCAATCGGATGTGGTTTACGGACGCATGTTTGGTGAAGAAAAATGCTCGTACTTCAGTCGAATAACTGAGCAGCGAACCAACCTGATGGGGACAGTTTGACAGGTCAATGAAAAAATGATATAACGAGATCATTCGAGATGCGTTCCGGATTTGTGCCGGTTAGGATCGAAAAAATAAAGAGCATTAACTTCCTGTAGACAATTAGTGCGAAGATTCTGAATCAGTCCTGTCTCGGCGTGAAATTGACAGTAGATGGATATGAAATTGTGAACTCCTAGCGGGAAATGTATTGGCTAATCTATCGGATATTTAAACCAATTTATGACCAATAAGTGCTTACATTCAAGAACAATCTCATGAAACTGTGGAACAAAGCTGCAAGTAAAAAGCGGGGTAATAGCAAGAAAATGACACCTTACATGGTGGATCAGAGCTGGAATTCACAGTGTGTGCCTCCTTTAGTATTCCAGATACTTCTTCAGAAGTTCTCACGTGATCAACGCCTCGGAGGTGTGATTCATTGTGATTGAGTCTTGTTTCCCCTGGCTATCATTCCAGATCGGGGATCCGACACTCGAGGCAGCGCAAGTAAGACAGAGAGAGGGAGAGAGAGAGCGAGAGAGAGGGAGGGAGGGAGAGAGAGAAGGAAAGAACTGCTCATAACCGGTCAGGAGTACTTCATTTGCGGTGACGCAATTCGAACTACAATCAGAAGTCCAAATTTACAAAAGCAGACAAGACAAAAGTCAGGTTACTAATCAACCATTTGAAAATGTGTTGTATCGCTGTTCAGTAGTGAAATTCAGTTAGAAAACTGTTGTATATCTATCAAAATAAATAGGAGTTTCTAAGTGGTGCGCGGGATTCGACGATAAGGTCGAGTAGTCACTAGCCATGATTCTGCTCACATACACACACACACACACACACACAAGATCAGAATATCACTAGAGGACTTAATGCTCAAATTACAAATGCGTTGGCATTGCCAGTATTTGTACACAGATATTGTGATCTCTTTTGAAAGAAACACACGAAAAAAGACAACCTTACCCTCGGTCGACTATCCGTAAGATGAAAGCAGGCAATTCATATCGGTCGAACTGAAATCAGTGCGGGCAACTCGAATAGTGCGTTGCTTCGATTGCTTTATCGATCGCGTGCTCTAAAACGTGTTCTACAACTATTCTGCCCCTGACGGTATTTCGATTGTAATTTCCATGATGCGCAATCAGCTAGTGGGCAGTCAAATTAAAACTATCTCCATGTTCTTTGATTAATTCGGATTAATCACACGCATCAGCCAGCGAAATTTATTACCGATGCGTAATCAGAAACAACTTGCTTTCCGTTGAAATTACAAGAGCATACTGTAGGCCGGAATCAATCGTTTTGCAGCGTGTATCCTCTGGGCCATCATATTGGTTTGGCTGTGTATGTGTACCTGTATGTATGTTGATGCCAGCTAAGGTGATTTCCGGAATTCGGCTCACGTGTGCTTTTTTAGTCCTATACTTTCAAGATCCATCAAGCAACTTACTCCAAGTTCGCTGTCCCGATACACGCTGTAGTTGGTCTCCTTGACTCAGGAATAGTATCATCACGAGTTTATCTCGACTAGAGATACGACTCAATTGAAAACTCATTTCGAAGACAAATCAAATGCTAGATTGAAAAGAGTGTTTATGGATTATTTTACAGGGACAGTTTATGTATTTGGTCGAGAACATCTCCAAGTGTAGAAGAGAGGCACAATTTAGTATTGTGCATGCTCGTACAGCCAAGCTGCACTGTAATCTTTACCAACTAAAATGTGATTGTTTTGTCCACGAACTAGGTACAGTTTATAACTGAAACAAATAAGGTAAGTCAGGGTAATTAGAAGTAACATTAACGTTTCAATTATCTATTCGTGGAAATGACATTAAGGTTCTTGTCGATGTCATTTTGTACGTTTCTGGGTCGCGTTTGATGACCAAACGACTGGATGACCGTCTAGAGAGCGATAGCAACTGGCATTATCTAATTAATCGTTCTAAGGTCTCAGACCTCCGTTGAGCTGATTCGACTAGTGACCCTGTCCACATTGGAGCACAACAAATGGGCACAAAGCCAACTCACCATTGAACGCTAATGATCAATAATGGTACGAAGTCCTTTTAATCAAACGGTTTGACTAAGATGAACTAGATAGAGCCCTATTCATCTAAAGAAGTTCGAGAAGTTAGACTAGCTAAAGGAGAACAGACATTATAGCATCTTGGTGATAACGGACAAGTTGTCTTAGTGATTGTTTATTTCTCGGACGAGTTCAGATGGATCCATGCTTCGGATGATCCTAACGTAATTGTATCGAAATTAGAGGGCTGCCATTCACTTCGCGTTAAGACTGTTTACTATACCACCGAGCACTGGGTGGTGGATATATCATGCTCATGGCGTGGAGTTTGAGCCAAAGGAATAAACAGTGTCTTCGACTCACAGTGAGTGGACCAAAAAAAATTCGTGCAGGACTAAAATAAGAATCACGTAGTGCCTTGACACTGACGATGTTCGCAAACTTTTCCAGCCATGGCCTATTCGTAAATCACGTGATACTGTCCGATGTACTTACTCTATGGATGGCTTGCAGAACCAGCCAATCAGAAAACACAAACCAGAAATTCAGAACACCTCAACTTCCAATGAAACGACGATATTTCGCCAATCGGGATTCCTCGTGTTTTGTATGCAAACCGATTTGTGCATAACCTCGAACGAGCTTGCCTTCAATTCCACAGCTTTGATCGGAGTCAGTCCTAGACGTACTGGCAGCCAGCTTCTGTGGCTTGTTGCTGTTAGTCGAATTCTGCATCTCTGTTTCCAGTAACAATACTCTAGGCATCACGTGTTAGGCAGGAAGAAATGAAGCGGAATGTGTCGCATTGAGGCTTGGGAATATGGTTAATATTGTCCTATTAATACACTTTATCACTCTAAAGGCAATAAATGCTGTTGTACGTGAACTGATGAAATATACGCAGTCATGGGGAATAGGTGGTTGAGTTCCCAACTGCGTGGAGAATGATCTTCTGCCGGAGAAAAACCGGTGTGATGCGATATGATTTTCGCAAGCAGCAGCTTTGAAGATTGCAAGTCATCGCATTGTTGGCATTTGAGATAATACTGCAGAATTTGATTGATCGCAGTAAAATCTGCATACAGATTGCCAGCACGCACCGGAAAGACTTTGAACCAAACAACACAACCGAAGACAGCATGAAGGTCACAACATCTGCAAGGCATTTTGGGCTGTATTTGCAAAGAATCCTCGTTGGTGGAATGTCCTCGGGCCAGTGGCAACTGTGGGGGGATAATTGTGTTTCTCGCTCTCATGTGTCCACGGCTCTGATTGGCCCGTTGTATAACGGCTTACATCACGTGGTTCGCAGTTAGACTAACTGTACTCTGCTCTCTTGTCGAACACGCTTTTGATGTGCTGATTGCATCGATGATGGTTGCCTACTGGAAAGCGATGTAAAGTCGGATGTGATTCACACACTTGTTAGCTGTAAAGATCGATGTGGCATATAGTTTACGTTGTTTTCTTTACTGAAGTTCTCATTGGAGTCAACAAAACCTTGTGATTTACGAACGCTGTTGGGTACAAAATATGATTACTTTCATTGTCACCTAACGGCCTTCGTTGTGCTGAACAACGGTTACTGCACTTTCGTATGAATCTCATAAGATTTATTAGGTGCGTTGGTGGATAATGGGTCTAGGTAAGAATTCCACGGGGATTCATCGATTAAGCAACGTTAGCCTTAAGAAAGTGCACACAAGATCCGGATTCCTAGGTTTGGATGCCAAAATTACTTTTCGCATACCGATGACTGAACAAAAAACTTTCGCGGAAGCACAAGGCCGGTGTTTGCGAGCGTACCGGGTCCTCTCCTGTCCAATTATCGCACTTTTGCATTCCTTAGTAGGTCTTATTCTCAGGTCACAATTTATTTCATGTGTCAGTATCGGAATGCTTATAGAATAGAGATATTCAAAAGGAAACCCAGAATTATTTAGTTCCAAAACATAGAATCAATGAGTTCAGTCTGATAGTTAACAAATGCGCTCAATTCTTTAACAGGAGTTTCGAGAGCTCTGACTGAACCTGATCGAGATAGGCGAAAAAAAGTAAGACGAGACGTCATTTTAACTATCGGAAATAGGCAACTATGTCTAGCGGATAGATCGAAAAATCTCTCTTGCCGAATATTTCTTCGATTCTCACGATTCCATATAGTCCGTGTCCAAAGAGACCAATGTGAGTGAGCAATCCCACGGGCATATGGTGATCGATTATCATGAAGATATCACGCCGACACCAGAATTTGGGAAGCTACGATAATGTTACTAAAAAGAACAGGAAATCATGTTTTCCAAACCGTTTTTAGTATGTTTGAAAGTTTGATACTGGGCTTCCGGTTCCAACGGATAATTCCTACCCAAACCGCGTTTGTTAAGACTTCGACGTGTCCCAATTCTGAATGCCAAGAGGGTATCAGATTCCCTTGTTTCGGCCATCATGCGTGGTTCCAAATACGGTTGATTTCACTAACCGATAGCAGGATGTTGCTGACCATGCTGATTGAATGATTTCGGATTCGGGCAAGCATGTAAACTTCATATCTTCTGGGCCCTGGCGGTGGATATCAAGGCTAAAATGACTCACCGATTGGGTTAGGAATAGACGAACCGGAAAGACTCCGGATGTTTATCCAATCCACACCCTCGCCCAATCTCCCAGTCTGACGAGGAGTGTCCTCAAGCAAGCATATTGTCGCTTGATTGTGTTGTAAAGTGCGCGTGTTGTAGAAGTGGGATCAAATTTTCTATTTGTTTTGTCAATTTACATGCAAAATCCACACAGTGGATCACTTGCGCTTTCGTTCTTCGATCACAACGCATGACTCTATCGATTGCGTGTCAAGAATACTATTAAGCTCAGAATTTATACATCAAATTGGACGTGGAAATGGACGAGTAAAAATTATTGCACGCTCTCGGTATGAATGACGATCTTAAGGAGCTAATTAGTGATGTGGAAAAATTCAAATGGGACACTTCATGATGATCATGCAGCCCGGTCATCATGCTGAATACTTTTAAGTGCTCTGTAAAGATAGGTTGTATTTGGTTCAACCGATCACGAGCATATATAATCATACCTATCGATTGGGGCAACTCAGTTGTGCATCAAACCAATTCCCCTGAAGTTTTATGTTATTGATTGACTAGATCATCGGATCAATAAAGAGACTCCGATTCTCTTATGAGTATATGCTTCCCTCGAAAAGGAATCGATGTTTCTGAAGTCTAGATAATGTAACATCGCCATATTTGAATTCTTTTGTTTAGGCAAAACACGCCGACCTATCTGTCCAACAAGAAAAGTGATTTGAATTCTCACAAAGCATCAGACCCGCGTCATATACTTGCGTGAACAATACAGTTTCTAAATTAGTTCATATTCATCCATCTATCTTGAGTTTGAATCCCGGACCATATGTGGTGTCATTTAATCCAAACAAGAACAAAAACGACGGAGTTTTAGACGAAATTTTTGGTTGTCAGTGGATCGTGAATCAGTTCGTCTGTTCTTACCCCCTAGTTAAGACCCACCTCGTTCTATTCTGCTGATTCAGTATCCACAAATGATCAAGAATCTCAGTTCACAGGAAACAAATGCAAGCACAAGGGATGATATCATAATTTTCAGAAACAAATGATTATTTTGTATACATGGTTTCAATAGTGAACAACTACGGCCGTCACAAGTGGTCAGAAGCCGCTCGTGCGCTAAAATGTAGTCACATTTCGTCTGCCCGATGGTGATGGTGATGGTGCACCATTTTTTCTGTGTTTAGTCTAGACGAGTTTACGTGTGACATGTTAGCCATACGCGCATTTGATGATATGCTTTATCAGTCTGACCCTACGCTGACATCTTGAGCCTGATCGTGTGCGTGCTATAGATTGTTGGACCCTCTTTGTCGGGATGCGGCTGATGACGTTTCTGTTCACATTTGCACACTCCGAGTTACGACATCTTCAACTAATTTCGGAAGATTAAAGACCCTGTGTACATGTAAACATTCTTGATTCAACGGAAGTCTGAAAGATCGAATGCGGATAATTTTGATTTTTCGATCAAATCTACAATCTGTACTGTTTTCCAATTGTTTCCTGTTTTCACAACCAACTGAATTCGAGGAACAATTAGACCATGTTTCGGTGTTTGTTAGCGTTGCGCCTGAGTCGACTTTTTAGCGTTGATGTGCTCGCGACCAAGTTTAGCGTGTTTCCCGGGTCACGTCTATATTCAGGGTCATTCTGTTACACCAGATCAAACCGTAAATCAGTCGGGGCTTTCATTTACTTGTCCTAAAGATTTTGCCGTGATGCCCTTGCACAAACTAACTTGGATCTCATTACGGATTCATCACACTTGTGACGAACGTGCACTGTCAAAAGCCCCAGTTTATTTACGTTTGGGGTTCAGGAGTTGAAATTTTTCGTCTACCCTAGTCGTCAGGCAACCTCCGCTTGTTGTTGCACCAGGCGGGTTTTGCATGATAGTAGAATAAACTATTCTAACGGACATATTGTTTACTCCCGTACCGGGTTCGTTTGTTTAATTTGTGATGTTGAATGATGCACTTATTGAGCTTCGGTTTACGTTAGCTTTTCTGTTTCTGTACCGTGCAGATTGGTCACACAGTTCTTTCGAAGACCGTTGTCCTAGTGTGTGCTAAACTAATTAATAACGTGGGCATGCTTGGTTTAATTGAAAACAGAACACGATGTTTTTGTTTATTACAGTTAGGCAGAACAAAATCCAAAGGGCCCCGGCAGATTTACTTAATTGCAGGATTCTTTACGCTAAACACAGGTTCAGGCGGGGGGTATACAATGACCTCATCTGCCGGATTAATTCGCTACAGAACTTCACACTTTTATGGGTGATGGGTATAGTAAGCAATAAGAAGGACGGAATCAAGTAATTTTCACTGCCAATAATTCAAAACTGAACTAGAAATTTTCAAGCATCTTACAAATACGTGTTAAATGAAATTACCTACTTTCATGTGAGGTGATAGATGTCATATGAAAATCAGAAACTTAGGTTTCCATGATACGTCTCAAGAAATCTATCCTAAAAGAACGTGGAAATCGCACAAACTGAAGTTGCTCTAGGCAACAAGATTGACACGGGGTTCTTTGGCTGGTTACTGAATATTACTAGTCAGTACAACAAATTATAAAGGGGCCTTAGGTGTACGTCCTTCAAGTGTTTTGCCCACTGCTCCATTGGGGGAACAAGTATACCAGTTAATTCAGTATCCACTACAGAAACTGCTCTCATCGTTTGAAACCACTGGGGCATTGAACTGTCCGTATCCAGTGCTCTTCAGTTTTGACGCGAATCAGACTTGAACAGTTGTGAACTGTGCACTATAACCGCTGGGTTTTTGGATGCGCCCTGAATGATTGAGTGTCTACGATCTTGCAAAATCGGCGATGAGTGAATGTATTGACGTTTATTTTCAATAACGTAAAGTTAGCTGCTGGTCTGGTCGGAGAGAACAGGGATTCCTAAACCGAAATGCAAAACGTGCAAACTACAATGCAAGGCTTTCAAACCGCGGAAAGTTTACGTTTGCTGTAAATAAGCTGGATCATGATAATGTCTATTGATCGTAATGATTGGGACATCATGTGCAGTAGGCAGTAGAACAAGCTTACCAGAGATGGTCATTTCCGGTACATGTTCCGTGTGAAATGCTCGCAACAGACAGTGCTCGAGTTATTAGGGTCAAGATCAAATGACTGTCGATTATTAAGCCCACGAATTAAGTCTGAGTGTTGCGAGGGGAAAAACGAAGAGTAATGAGTCGTGCAGGCTGACACAAGCCATATAAAACTGTTATCAGCCTGCCTCAACTGAGATAATACGTTTTCGAGTGTTTCAATGCCAAAATGAATTGATCAGTATTTCGCATTTGTAATTTAGAAAATCCCCAATCTTCTGTTGCGCAAAGTTAATGCATTGCTGTCAATCATGGGAGTGGTTGTTGTATCCACCAACTTCCACGTAAGAGTCGAACCGGAACATGCGAACGCGATCAGGTAATTTGACCAGTCCGGCAGATAAAGCGCATGTCTACGTCTAATCGTAGCACGCATCTCTAATTCCCTTACCGACAGGATGGAATTCCGGGTGTTTTCATCACCTCATGGGAAGTTCCCGTATGATCTAGAACATACTGATTTATTTCTCACGAGACTTTAGTCCTGACTAAACCCGCTGAGGTTGGGAATGGCCCGAATAATTGACACATGTTGATCGGAACCGGAAAAATCCTGGTAAAATAAGAAAATATTTGCTTGCCTCACTAATCCACGTTGCCTACAGAATCATTCATATGCCTCAGCCGTGAAGAATGCCGATCAAAATTTTTCATTCCCTAGTCCGCAACGAAGTTATTGTCGGCTGTCCTAATGTTCCCAAATGACTATATTTTATCGCGTTCATTCACAAACAACCCGTTCACGACTAGTAGAACTTATCAAAATGTAATTTTTCAATACTTCAACTTGCGCTTTGACGGACAAATTCGTGCCAGAATTCGGGGACGCAATGTCTCCAATCTCGTTTTCCTTTTGTGTGCGTTTGTAAACGAGGTATTCATTTAGCAGCGGCTTCTGCGTTGTTAGTCGGGAAAGAGGGAAAATTTGCAGTCCCATCGAACTCCACATTGTTTGGTGGTTCCATTGCGGTAGGCATACTGGCAGGTTGGTTATGCTACCCATTAGGTCGTTTCTATTATTTTTACATTCCCGATAAGTTTCACGTATCTCTGCCTTGTGTGCGTGGTCAATGACCGGTCTCGTTGTTAAGCATGCGACCGTTTTCCGATCAACGATCCCTTTATTAACAGACAACTTGTTTGATCATTTGTACCACATTCTTGTCTGACTTTTAACAAATGTGCATAAATGAAATTCTTATCTTATAAACAACATTATTTGTTCATGAAATATTTCTCCTCCCTAGTCCCTTGATCGTTAGACCAAATTATTCATCCGTGCATACTGCTGATAGGTCAAATGAAAAATTAGTAAACAAACTCGAACATCTACTTATTCTCAAGTTGTTCATCCTACAGGCTTTAGGCATCCTGCTTTCGTTTCAAACAAAACCAGTGAATCGCGTCACTAATCGAAAGGCTTGTTGGCAGTTTTGCAATGATAAAGTTATACTAAGGTAGAGCGTGTGATATTAGAAGCCGATGGAGATCCAGTATTTTTGAAGCGACGGGTGTGACCGTATGAAGAAACGGATGTTCTGAAGGTGGTAATCAAAACTGGAACAGGGTGGTTTTTAGTTCAATGAAAGGTTACGGCAAAACAGCTCGCACTTGTGGTGACGAAGGTTTGATTCTTAATCCAAGTCTGCCAAGATGTACATCAAGTATAAAGAAGCACGAGAATTTCGTGCAATCCACACTGTGGCATTCGTTTCATTTTCGTTTTTCACTCTATGGTCATCACCTCCCATCTGGCATATGTCAAAATGTTATAGGCAAGGTGATTGTTAGCTTGAGAATAGGGTGCTGACAATTCGGAATGATTTCATCAGTTTTGAAACCACAACCGAGAAATAGGATTCAAATCTCAAAGTGATGTTCGTTTGTTTTGTAATGAAGAATGTTTCAATGAAAGTCACTAAGGGCAAGATTGGAATTTGAGAACCGGTATGTCTTGGTGTAAATGATTTCCAACCGGATCCTGCATGCCTGGAACCAGTGATTTGTACAATTTTACCGGGGGAACAAAGCCCACCTAGATTTCATTGTGGGATAATTTCATTACTACTCCCGTGCTGTCCTCAATTATACGAAAAGGACAAAATTACTGCTTGTGGCTTATCAAGCGAATGGTGATGGACCGACAAGTGAGGAGAATTGTACTGCTCGTGACTACAAACAGTTCAGACCGACAAACGCTAGTTCCGTTTGGTTTGCTCTTAGTCTCCTTTGAATCAATAAAAGTGTAGACATATGGTCAGTCGATTATAAACACCTGAGGAGGGGTGCAGAAAAAAGACTGGAAACCTGACCAATGTCTACCTCCTCGGTTCCATACATAACGTACTATTTAAAGCACAATTCCAATCTTTGATACCGTTTGTACTGTTTTTAAATGTCTGCTTTTTATGGTCGATTACGGAATTTTCGTGAATTAGGGAATCATTATATGAGCGGCGAGGAGGCATGACCCAGTGTTCGATCGGGCTCAGATCTGGGCTTCGGACTAGTTAGTGCGTGATCTTTTTCGCACGTCAAAGCAACCAGTGTTTGGCAACGGATAACCTCAGAACAAGGAGATTATCACATTGGAATACGTTATTGCCTTGTAGTCGGGTGATCAGACATGTCAATGAGAACATTTTTATGAAACGAATACACTAGGTGTGGTCTTCCATGCCGTCCAGTGTAGCAGGAAGTGGGACCACCTCTTTCGGCTAACACCTCGTGGATTGAACAGGGTGACAATAATGTGTATCATACCTGGGCTGATTCTTTACACAGATTGTTTCGCCATACCTTTGGCCCTTCGTGGTTTAACGAGAATTTAAGGAGACGATTGTGTAGCAGAAATGGAGCATGACGACGTTAACACTCTGTGAGAGAGGTATACGGCAGGCCAAAGGAAACTGGCCGGTGCTGGCCAAACGGATAAGGTCGTGGCGTTTGAACGTGAGGGCCGCAGATTCGATTCCTCTCACCGCCGGTCAACTTCCCCACTTGGCAGATCTCTGTTGTCCGCAGACCCCTTCCTGAAAAATGATGTACATTGTTACTTCATGAATAAACGAAGTGGAAAAAATTAGAAAGCATTGTACCGCACTCAAAATTGCCAAATGAGGAGTGTTTAGCTACAGAGTCAAAATTCGCCCCCAAATGTCTGTACGAGTACCTAAAGAAGAGGACGAGATCGCATCCCGGAATCCCTAGGCTGCTGGAAAACGGTTCTCGGGCTCATTCGGATTCCGAAAAGATTGCACTTCAGGGAAGTCACTATGCCTCAGTTTAGGCCTTAGAGGTTTTGCCTGAAAGGCTTACGACATCGACTGGAGCGGAAGATGAATTCTTGAATTCATTCCACTCACTGTTGGCGCACTAGTCAATCGGAGTACGCGGAATTCCCACAAAGGTTTTGAAGTGATTGACCCAGCAAGTCTTACTAATGTCATCAAGACTTTATAAAGGGTCCATAGAACAGGACACATTATCTGAACAGTGGAAGAAAGCACAGGCAACCAAATATTTCCCTGTGAACCTCGCGTGTTTATCGAGAAGAATCATTTGACAGTTAGTTTCCATCCAGCTACGCGGACGCCTGCAGAATTATCAACTCTTCACAGTTCAGCAACAGGGTTTTCGGAGGGGACGCTCCGGTCCGTCTAATTTTCCGTCGCGCAAATAATGGTCTTGAACGAAGCTTTGGATCAAGTCTCTCGCCTTCGACTGATCGCGAAACTGAAATCCTTCGAGGTTTTAACAAAACTATGTCAATAAGCTCAGGATTTTATGCGAGAATGGGTTACCAACTCGCGTTCCCCTTGGACCAAGATAGGTAGCGGAGTAGAAAAAGGCTCTACCCTGGAACCATTGCTGTTTTTGGTGTTCATTAATGATTTGCCACAGATTGTGAACTCTCCGCGGTCAATCTACACAGATGGCCTGGAATTTCGGGGAACGATCGGAAGGCTAGAAGACCGGTGACAACTGCAGGAGGACCTAGGGATCCTCGCATGCTGGTCGGAGACATGGGGATTGCTTGTGACTTATGAAAAATGTGTGCATATGAGGGCAGGCCCTTGGAAGAAACCTGACGTATATAATTATTTCTTTCGGGGTTTTCTAATAAGACAAACTGATGGTGAATGCGGCCAAGGGGTATCGGTTATTTTTGTTGAAGACCTACATTCATACCGAGATAATTTGCCCCTCCGCATGGGGCGTTCTGGAGGTCATCCAGCCTTCCTTCAACTAGTTATCGTACGCCCCAGTCAAGCTGCTGCATATCATTTACTTGCACCCACGACTGAAGTTTGGATAGGTTGCTGCTCTCCAGTGTCAGGCTGCGAAATTCACAAAGCTGGATAGGGTTCAACTGTTCATGACTGGCCTCGCTGAGGAGCAACTGGGAATCAGCTATGAGGACAAATTACAACTGACCCTTTTGTTTTCTGAAGCGTAACGCCGCGCTCAAAGAGGCACCATTTACATTTGATGCATAATCTAAGGAGAACTCCAACCGAATCTCCAGGTTGAACTGCTACTCTCCGATTTCAACCAGACCAAAGGGCACGCATTAAAGCTAGAAAAAAATGGAGTCTAATGGGTCATCACTGGTCTGTCGTCTCTACTGGAGAACGGCCGAGCTTTTCATGGGTTCTGATCTTTGGGCTTCGCGTTTAGGTCGCAAACATCTCTTCACCAGTCGAGGTGAAATCGTCGGTCTTAGTATGCAGTTGTTGCGGTTCTTCTCTATAGTTAAGTTTGCCATGGCTTTTGACCTTGAACTTCTTCGACGACCTTGACCTAAAAACTATACATCTGTTTTTTACTCGATCCCCTTGGAGTTGGCCTTGACCTTGGAGGACCGGAATTCAGCCTCAGACCGTTGATCCGCTTAGTTGTGTGTCATTGTTTTGATTTCGAATCCGTGAGGGTTGTGTGACCAACTTTCGCATAACCATTACGAAAATTGCAACTGGCACTGAGTTACTTGTGAGGAACTGCTAGAAAAAGTTTTCGTTTTCTGGGAAACTGGAAGAATAAGAACCATCTCGACCACCACCAACAGAAGAGCATAACGCATTCCAAAAGTGGCTCAAATTTAACCTAAGCGACGCTTAAATAAAACAGTACCTTGCATAATTGGAACATGCACTAAAGTCATCCAGTTCTCCAGAGGACACAGCATGCAAGCTACGGCCATTCAGTCACCAACATAGTCTGTTCAAGACCATGCAAAGCTCTCCCGGATATTGAACACAAAACACTGCACAATCTGAAATGGGACAAGAAGATAATCATCTTGCTGGCCGACAAAAGACGAGTGGTGGTCATCCTGGAGAAGACCGACTACAAGGAGAAGGCGAAATAAACTAGTAAGCGACACAGCCACCTACCGTCTACTCGACACTGACTCAACTGCAAAATTGGAAATGGAGATCAATAAGACTTTAAAAAGGTCACGCGACTTGCAAAGGATCTCCAAAGAGGGATGTTGGAAAATGAGGGTTGTGGCCTCAAACTCTTCACAAAGAAGGTATTCCACTCAGAACCATCGCCTTCCTTCGCGACCTAAACTTTAAGTACAACAATCAGAACCCCAATAAAGTCATGGAAACCAACACATTTTCAAATCTATTCAAAAGACCGAGCTATGATCCCGCTACCGGCAACGGTGACGGAAGATGATGACCATCACAAGTTCAAGTCAGCAATGGACGACTCCCCTCGATAACGGTCTCAAGAAATTGCCAGCCACTAGGCACACATCGATGGACTCCATCTGCCTCTAACCAAGGAATAATTAACAATAAACAAAAACCGGAAGAAGATCGTCAGAAGACTTCAGATTTTTACTTGAGAGGAGACAAATGCAGAAATCACAGTGGATCTGGAAAGAGGAGGCCGCGTCATCCACTTTGAATAGAGGAGCCTTATTACTCAAGATGTTTTGACCATTTTATGGAAATGTTTCCCTGGCCTAAATAGTCAGAAAGAAAACTGCGCAAGAAAAGTGTAAAGCAAATAAGATTGATGATCGTGACTCGCTGTGCTGCAAAATCTAGGTCCAACAAAAAGATAGAGCCTGGATCTAAACAAAGAGACAAGAAACAGAACCATAAAATCTGTGGGTTCGGGGATTCATTGGAATGCAATCCATTTCGAACGAAGCGATGGGTGGGTGAACCGAGAGCAAAATAGTGTGACAACATGAAACCCACAATATCCGAATAAGTTGCCGTCACAGTAGTTAAATTGAGCGAGTGACCTAGACAACTGTGCTAAGTCCACGTGCAAGTCACGTGATACAGTCCGGTACGATGTGTGCTAGATTTCATACACAACCGGCCAACGAGAATCGTGGCGTCACCTTGTCATGAAATCCAAATATTCCCCGAAGCCCATTGGACGGACTGCATTCCACTAATTGAGATATCTTCAATTTTGCAGATAGACGCATGGGTTATAAGTAGAACTCGTTTTCCATTTGCTGCGGCCTTCTTGTTGTTTTCGTTTGTGTAGTTTGGGTCAGAGCCAATCCAGTGATTATTGGTAATTTTTATCCACTCGTTGTTGCGACTGGCCGAATTTCGTATATTAATTCCAAGTTCAAATAATGTAGCAACCTTAGAATCACTTGGTTGACCTTTCCTTCGGCGCGGCTCTCTTTATACGTGGAACCTTACTAATTTTCCTTCTTTCGATATAGGGCTAAGCAAGATACCATGGAGAGTTTCTGTTAGTTAGTTAGCTGATAGCAGAATAAGTAGAAGGGCAACAACCTGCCCTAGATGCAAACTCTGTCTCCGGAACGCATATAAAAGATCCGACTCCCGCAATCGCTCTTCGCAGTCCAAATGCAACCTCATTCTCTCGTATCACTTTTGAGCGGTCGTGGTCAGGCTGGCGTTCGGATCGTTTTGAGCAGGCTAGCCGAACGTGTAGTCTTAGATTAGGTCCCAATCAATAGTCGTTTTTGTGCAATTCGGCTGGCCAGTTCTGTAGGCGGCAACGGCAGCCTGTTGAAGCGTCGTTGCTTGTTCGTCGCGTTTGTGTATGCACCTAGTGACTCCAGCTACGGAAGGCCAAAGAAGAGTTCTACCGAGAGTTATCCCGATTACTTTGAAACGTGCATTCAACAGAAGTTACGGTCGTTGCTGGTGATTTTGCCGCTCGAACTGGTTACTTCATGGAGACGGGATGGAACATCGAAGGCCAAATTCTTGTCCCAGCCTATCATATTAACAGCGGTGATCTGTTTATCAACGTTTGTTCTGACCGCAAACTGTTTCTGGCGAACACCAACTTTTATCGACAAAACGAAATCGGTTATCCCAGAACCCTCGTCCTATGTCACATTATTGGACTCAGATTAATTACACTGCTATGGTTCAGCGGTGGCGTGAATCAATCGAGGATTGCGAGCCATTCTGGTCCACATCCGCGGAATTAGACCATACCTTGCTCAGTACTTGCTTTGATTTGTGCTTGGTTTTTGGTTACACCAAAAACGAACCCCACTTGTCTAGATGATAATGGCCGACTTCAGTTTTGATCGGAACTTTCAATGCGATTGTCGTTTCAACGAAGTGCGCAGGATCCGAGAAAACACTTGAAACAATTTAAAAAATCCCACATTCGGGGGCACCTGCCAAGCGATACTTTTTACTATGTACATTTCAGAAATGTTGAATAGCCTTGACTTCAGTCATTCTGAGGGATTCTGGCAGCTCACCTCCTCCGCAGCAAAGAATAAGGAAACGCATTAGTCATTTAGGCCTCAGGTTACCAAGAGCCTGAGAAATGACCGGGAGCAATGGTACATGTGGGAAGATGAAAAGGTTGCATCTATCGGCAATAGTCACATACTTTAGCGACCGAATGGGAACATTGGCCCACGGAGGTCGAGGGTGAACGAATTGATTACAGAATCCGTCGGCTCCCTGACTCACTTTCAGGAGTTTCTCTTTAACACTGGACAGTGCAATATAGGTATCTGTCCAGTTAGCTACCACTGCAGTGGACTTCCCATTTATTTCTGTAGATGAAACAATGCAAGAAGACACATGTACTCCATTAGAAATAGAAGCCATTGGGATAGTAGGTATTCCGGGTAAAATTAAACGACTGTGCCAGAATGGCTGTTCCCGTCATTCTTCAAGGACGCGAACCAAGTGTCAGAAAAACTCCTGGGATTAGTAAGGAAAATGTAGAGATTCCTAAGATGTGAACCTGTCTTTGTAGCAATTTACGACAAAGGTGATACGTCGTCATTTTCCCGTTTCACCGTTATCACTGAAGTGCGAATAGAGATCGCTCTCTTCTGTCTGACTTGAATATATGGACAAAGTTGGGCTGCTACCGGGTGAAGGCCCAAGTAAGCTGCATGTTTTTTCGTCCGTCTGAATGATAGGATAAGTATGTTTGAGAAGCATTTCACATCTTCGAATTACAAAATCATGTTGCGCAACTGAATTGGCTCGAAGCTGAACCTTGTTGTTGCAGTACGAGTGTTAGGTAGTTGTATTCCAACTGGGAGCCGTATATCGGAGAGCACTGATTCGAAGCACCTGTGGCTTCGGCATGACAAGACAGCCTATCAAGTGCAAAGAGGTGTGTGCTGCTCTAAGGCTTCGAAACCTGGTCGTTGAGAGCATATATGCGAGGATTTTTGGTGTCTGAAAACGGTTCAGTTTGGAGTGCTGGTAGAATATTGGATGGGGAGAATTGTTTGAGTAGCTTAGAGGCTAGGCGTAAGGCATTCGGTCCTGGAGTTCAGCTCATTAGATCAGCCACTGAATATGAATAGATGAAAGTGATTTGGACATGTCTTGCTAGTGCCCACATAACGACTGCCTCCTAGTAAGCAGTTCTCCGATGTAGGTACTGGGTTCAGGATGGTTAAAGGTTGCCATTCGACAAAATGGCACAAGCAGAAAACTTCTACCCTATGAACAACCTCGTTTTTGTCCGATTAGCATCCCTGGTTACGGTCCATGACATCGTTGCGTACCTTGATTTGTGTCAGTAAAGTCTGTAGCTCGAGGTCTAAGTCAGTAGCGTTCCTGCATACGAAAACTTTCGACTTCTGTGTGATTATTAAACTTATATATTTGCAGCTGACACTTCTAGGTCTTGTTTTTTGCCTGACAGGCACAAGTCAAAACCAGAGCACTTTGGTACAAAGCTAATTGTGGTAAGAACTGAAAGTGAGACTCTAACTAGATGAGGCTTTAATAAACTGTCAGTGTTGTGTAAGTCAACTTGATTGGCTAAATAAGGCGAATACGAAGATGTATTCCACCGAATGACAAATATGGGTAAACAAACCGTAGCGGTAACAAATTCGATTTTTCCAACAACATTCTGCGTTATTAATTCCTTTAATTCGAGCTGAAAACAGCAGCACTCACAGGGCTTGTGTGAATTTGTTTGTCTTGTGAGCGTTTTATTATCTCCTTTGTTATCTCCTTGTACACCGTTTGACGTAAGCAAGTAAGTCCCGTTCGATTGCCTGAATACACTAGATCTAAGTGCTACATTCGGACAATACCAAAGTAGCAGTGTGCGAGACGAGCAACGATTCCACGTACAAGGTAACCTTAATCCGTGAATCTAAAGGTTGTACCAAACAAGTCAATCGGCCCGTGAATTTTGTTTGTTCTGCCTTTGAGGTGTTCAGTGCGAGACGACAACTGGTTGTAATGGCCGAAATAAATTAATCCACTTCCGAATTATCCATGTCAAACAAATGTTTCCAGGAAGCTGGCCCACTTTCGTTACTAAAATTGCTTTTTTCCCACGATGTGCAATGATTGTGGTTCGCGACTTGCGAACTTTACAATCTAAATGGTTACACAGTGCACGGACACGCTGTCGCCGAGGAACTGATTGATTCTGCCCCTCAGAGTGTCTTTCTGAATGATGATCTTCATTTTTTTCATACCGTTTAAAGTAATCTTTCGTTTTCGGAATGGTAGGCCCCAAATATTCTCAAATCGGCTTCAGAAAGGAACAGTGAGCTGTCATATTCCTAACTTTAATATTATCTAAACGGCAACGGTATTCGTTTTAATTGGGGTATCATTATCGAGAAACTGTGAAACGAAATTTCTCACACAAAAGCGTTTCCAACACCACGAACCAAGTGATGTGGCAAGTTAATGCTGGCATTTTGGTTGCGATTAGATGTGACTTTACATAACCGCCGATACTATAAAGAGGGTGTCATCGTATCGTGTTGACGTTCATGGGTTTTGATTAACGAAATAGAGCACAAAGTAATTATGTTGATGGCATCGACAGTAAATAGAAAACAGTAGATCAGTTGATATGTCGGTACTGACAAAACAACACAGTAATACTACTATCACTACTACTACTATTTCTATTACTACTACTAATAATAATAGTAATAACAAAGATAATGATAATAATAACGGGACTGAAGTTGCTAGTGGGCATTGGAAAAACTCCAAATTCTGACGGTGCAAAAGAAGGCAGCAACAAGGCCTCATTAACTGTAGACCAAGTTAAAGTTTATTTGCCAGATATTCGTGTTTATATCAATCAGATCGATAAGTTGTAAATGGAACAAATTTCGAACCAACGACAGTTGCTGAATTTCCTCCTGTTTGATTCTGAGTAGTTCGATTTCTGACTGGTCGTTTTCTACGTGCATAAGACGACAAACTTGCACCGACTGCGTCACATTATTTTGTCACTGACCTCATCAAAATATAGGATATGAATGGTCGTGCGTCAAACAACGTGATTGTGTCCATAGAGTTGACAATGCATCAACCTAGATTTCCTATGTAATGATATGCTATCCCATTTTTGACTCAGGAATTCGCTAATCTCGTCTTTGAGGAGGATGAAAATTAATGTTCCACTGTTTTTCGTTATTTCTTCTCCCTTGAGTATGTCTTCTAAACTGAACCGAACTACAGAATTCTGTGTCGAATATTTGTGACGAGCAGAAGCGCAAGTCACGTGATACTGTCCAGTACAACTTCAAGCTAGCTTGTTTAGACAGCCGACCGATGTGAACCGTGACGGCAGATGGGCATGAAATTCAAACATTCCTTGAAGATCATAGGACGGAATGCACTCTATCAATCGGGATACGCCTAATTTCGCTTAGAAACGCGTGGGTTGCAAATAAAACTCACAACGGTCTTCCATCTATGGTGATCTTCTCCTTGTCTTCGTTTGCATAGTCTACTGGTATCCGTTCGTTATTGTGACTGGCCGAATTCCGTACACTGATTTTAAGTCTAAATACTACAATGTAAGGTTTCGCAATTCAAAACCATTTTTATTTGTTCGTGATCTGAGCCATTCCGTTAGTGCGTTTTTCCTGCACAACTCACGTGGCCCCATGATCCGACGACTAATTCAAGTGTTCATTCGAACACATTAATCCGATTCAAGCAAGATAAATATATTCTGGTCGACGGTTCCGTTTCGGATGTGTATAAATATCGAATAATACGAAAATTCGGAAGTATTTTTAAGTATTATCAGGATGGAAAGGACCGATCGACGACTGTGGTTGACACTAAATTTCCCTGGCTGTTGGCCTCTCTCACCGTAGTTTGTATATCTTCATTCCACAGTCGGTAGACGTTTGTATAAATGGGGACACTTTTGCCATGCTTTTTTCCTTACACATAGTTATTGAACATCATGTCCATGCCCTACCCCTTTGAATACCTTCTTATTTTCGCTACCACTAAAATGGTATTATTCAAGCTAAGACTTTCATTCATATCACAATAATCATTCACCACTCAAAGACATTTTCTCACGCGATTGTCCCCTCAAAAGGCCGGAAATCGAAACTCGATAGTACCTTCAACTCGTATTGGTAAGTGTTTGCATAACGAACTAAGACTTACTTGCGGGTATCACCACTAACCATTACGGGACTAGCTTTTCACAATGATTATCAGCTCAGGTGCATCAGATAACTGCCTCTATAGCTGTTCTAGCGGCAAGAATTCCCGCCAGTGACTTGGAAACTACCAGTTTTAAGTCAAACGTGATGCGTAAACCAACAGAGAAGCTTAGTTTGCTAGAAAAAAGATACTGGTAAACAAGGTTCTGTTTCATTGTTCGTTTCCCTTGGGACGATTCAGGAAAGCTGCACGGTCGCACACCTGTATACGAGTAATCCGAAGGAAAGTTGTTGTTACGCGGAAAAGAGAAGAAATGGGATACAGCCTAAAGTTTTGATAAGACTAGTAGCTCAATGAAAACAGGGCACAGGGCTTATTGGCCCAGCGACTTCCCTTGCTGTGTTGTTCTTTAAACTTATAAATTACTACAAACTTGTGAGGTAATAAAAGACATTCACTAAGCATATATCACATCATTTCAACTGCATATATGCATATATTTAATGTACAGTATGCCCATACATGATTTGTATTTCAACAGTCAGTTATAAAATCCCGCTAGTTTAGTTTTGTTCTAACCCAGTCACTTTTGTTTGGCTAGTGTAGCTATACACGACGATGAAACTCTGGCGCCCGATCCCGCGAGAATCAAGCACAGAATACACACGGCCGAGCCTCAGTCAAAGTGTTCGTACTACATATGTGTGATTTTACTATTCCGGATGACCAGGGATAACTGCGAGATTTTAGAGAACACAAAAAATTGAACTGAAATGACTCTTTTGAGAAAATGGTCTACCTGTTCACTCGTAGCTACATAGTTTGTCAGTCTCTAGCATCGTCGTTAGGTACTGTTGATATTATTTATGCTTGTCGCCAAAACTTTGTTATTCGGAGATGCTTCCATTCCAATTGCTTCTTTTTGCCATTTTCAGTTTCTTGATACGAACGCCCTTCGCAGATGACGTGATCCAAGAAAGGAAAACGTACGGACTGATAGACAGTTCGTGTGGGCACAACACCAAACAAGTTGACTGTTTCGATCTCTTTTACAATATCATCAAATTTCCATTTGAGAAACTATCGTTGTCAAACAATGTTTTGTTGTCTTGTATTCGAGAATTGAGGTCTAACAAAAATACTGAGAATGACCTCATTCGTCCCAAGAAAGTTTTAGTACTTTCGTCGATTTAGTATTCAATGCAAGAAGAAGACAGGCGTCGGTATTCCAACCTATATTAATAATCACTGATCGGGCTAGTTGAAAGCTGTCTTCAGTTTTTCTATGGTAGTGGTTGATATCACCTAACATTTCTCTTTATTATGGTCCAATGATTAGTAATGCCTACGCAGCTGCTACCATTCCTGTTCTTATACCGCTACTGTTTGGCTGTTTCTGACTTGTTTTTGATTATTTTAACCATGCCTCGTGTTTCGTTTGGTCGATCTGGATCTTGTCCTTACCTAGGGAGAAGTTGTGGTTCCAAACAAAACGATCACCATTCATTCCAGTCTTTTCAGTGACCATTACATGCTTATTCTTCGTCGAGTGATCACTCTGTTCTTCACGTCAGACCTACACTTTATTCCGGGTGAGCCTAGCAATCGTTTATGAGAATGAAAAAGGCTAAGGTGAGAAATGTGTTTCCGGCAAATATATTCGTGCTTCAAAGATCTCCCTCCACATTGCCGTGTTTGATGTCTTTTGTATAATCCATCTGTGCCCCAGGCTTATTCACAAAGATGCTGAATAGAATTGCTAACTTATATTATCCATTTAAAATTGAATTCTTTAATGAAAGGAAAATAGATTCACGCGTGCCTAAATCCCTGAGACGATTGATAAAGCTTGCCCACAAACTTTGTGATCAACCTTTTTTGGTGTATTGTCAGACTCTAGTGTGGAAAGCATACCAGATCTCCAACTTGTAATACAGAGGCCGATATTCTGAACACAACACCTTCATTTGCAAGTCATTTGACACTTTACTGTGCCGTACAATGCCCGCTACTTTTTACTTTGCAATGAATATCCCACCTCGTCCGATCCTCGAAAACTGCGTCTGCAGATGGTCAAGATGTTCGGTCCGTAACTCTTCCTAAACTGGGAACAATTTTTTTCTGGTCAACAGATCCTTTCTCACCGTTGTTATCCTAGCCCACTGCCAGTCTGCAGAGATGATTACCATCCTCAAGCATACAACAGGAAACATTTTATCAAAGCAGTTTCGATCCATTGCCATTGCTTCTTTTGTGTTCAAATTAACTGAACGTTCGTGATCCATTCTTGTTAGCCCCGGTGCCACATTTCAGTTTTCGTATAGACGGACCGGGTGCACTCTGGCATATTTTTCTAAACGTATAAACGGCCATGTGAAATCAACCCGTTGCATTTTAAGCTTTTCCTGTGCCCTCACCTGGGTTCTCCGGCAGCTTCTTTTCGATAAGCTTGAATCTTTTGAAAGTACCGTTTGTTTTCCAATAGAACTGGACGAATTAAACTTGGCCAACCCACATATTCTCTTACTTAACAACTTTTGTGTTTTCCTCAGAGAACTGCGCTTTCGCCTTATCTCATTCATATCATCAATGCGTAGGTGATGGCCTCAGTACACAACCATGTGACTGGAGTTGGTAACCTTGACAAAATCAGCAACCCTTTGAAGATTGACAACGCATCTAGAATTACCAACGTCACTAGTTCAAGGTCAAAGTCATGGCAACCTGCAAGGCCGACTTACTCTGAGACCAAGGTCAAATTTAGGGCTGCGATTTTGTAAGTGCAACTGAGCAGAAAGGTCATTGCCTACATATTGATGTCACCTCGGCTGGCGATAAATCGTTTGCAATTTCGACCTCAAGCTCAGAGTTCACAAAACTTTGAAAATTTCCAGCCTGAGCTGCGAAACACAAAAAAATCCAAATCTTTGGAAAACGATATCGTAATCAGACGGCCAGTTTTCAATCAGTTGATTATCCCAACTCTCACTGAAAATTTGCACAAAATTAGGATTTTCTCTTCCCAATTTGCTTTACACATAAGGAAATCTAGGTGTTTTCCCAGTACTTTCATCGTTCAGTTTTGTGTTTTTCCTGTAAGCATTTGCTAGTTGATGTCATCCCTGTTCCCATAGCCAAAACTAAAATATTCAGGTGCAACAATTAGCACCAGTTTATGATAGTCCTGTCAAATCTTCGACTGTTTGGCTCAAAGCAAACGGTCGATGCTTCTATTCATCATTGGATTCTCGGAACACTACTCTTCTGTCCTCCAGTTATTTCCCGGGCCTATTTCTGAATGAGCACATACATCGCTCACATAATGATTCATTGTCCTGTCATTTGCATGCTTACTCTCGTTCAAAATATGGAATGATTCACTCTCGTATTATTGTCTATCGGAATTCCGTTGTTTCATATTAAGCCCATAATATGGATTAGAAGGAAGAAATTAAAACAGAACTGTGTTCAGACTTGCAATACGTTTACATAACCAGAAGACATTGACAATTCGAACAAAACACTAGACAAATAATTGTTTGTGATTGGGGTGGTTCAAATCCAGACCTAGGTTGTACAATATGGTCATATCGGGTTGCTCAAGAATTTGCCCAGCCACGGGAAGGTAGACCTGTGGTATGCTCGGCTGTATGAGAACAGATTTATATTTCGAACGAAAGATAGAGGATCGAACACACTTCCCTAGGTATTTCTGTATAGGGTGAGATGAATCGGTGAGTATTCTCTTGGAGAGCTTCTGGTAAGCTTCGGTATTTCAAGAGACAAGGAATCCAGTGGCTAGATATCTGAACGTGTCGCTAAATTAGGGTAAAAGAGCAAGGAATTTAGAAATTAATTTGACATCTTTTGAGAAGAAACCCGGAAAAATAGCTAAAGATGGACAGAGCCAAAATAGCAAAGTGCATGAAAAAAACAAAGTTTGGTTAGTTGTGAGGGCAGGGAATGGAATCTGAAACGCGGCTCATGAAAGAAGAAGTGTCGTCTGCATCTAGCAGAGAACTCATTTAGATGCCATGACAGTGTAAGAATTCGGTTAAATATATAATGCCAAGGCACTTTGTTCAATCTTGGTGATTCAGTTGTTTCTCAATAGTTGATAATGGAGTGAGAACGGCACTATAAACCAAGGTTTCCCAGTCTTTTCTGAGAAAAAAATATTAGAATTTAAGAGAGTAAGAAGGAATTACCGTCGGGTGCGGAAATCATCAATCAGGAGAGACAAAAAGAAGTTTCTGTACCCGAGTAGAAGAGGACTGAGAATAGCTTGCGCCTGTGGATGCGAATAAAATCCAAATTGTCATTGAAGATGATGGAAACACTGTACAACTGTTTTATCTTTATTCGGAATTGTCAGCAGCACGTCTCCGCCGCACATGAACTGGGACGTGAACCCGGATTCAGTAAGTGAGTCGAATGCCTTAGACACTAGGCGAGCTGGGATGGTTGTCAATGGTTCACTGAAAGTCAACAATACGTGATGTAGCGCTTCTATTCTTCACTGGATCTTATTTTAATTTTTGCTTTTATGCAGCTAGCTCTAGCGAAATCTGCACACCGCAAAATCCAATTGTTATGCCAATTCCATACTACGAAAACCGACTTAGGACTTAAGAGACCCATGTCCACCTTAATAGTGCTAACCCACGTCTTCGACTGGCCATCAAAGAAACAGTTCTATTCTGCACAGGGCAACGGTTAATTCCGCCTTCAGTCGGAGAAGGACATGAGTGAAGAACTGTAGACGACGTCTTTGGAGAAACGACAAAACCAGCTTGACGTTTATACATTGCTGACGCACAGCGGCGTTTGAAACGCAGTCAAATCACTCGATATTTGCTAAATACCGAAGCATCAATAGTCAAAACCTTCTAGCCGGTTTGTCTCGTCTACCTTTAGTGGCCAGGTGTCGCATGCATGAGTAAAGATTGGGCGGACGGCGTTAAAGTAGATTTGCAGCTTCGTAAGGAGGCTTTTTCTTTGCGAGAACACAACGATGTGCGAAGTGATAAGGAAGCTCTCCTGGCTCAGTCTACGTGCAGGTTAACCTCGTCCCTAGCTTAGCCGTCCCGTTGGATGGTAAAGCCCACGTACTTGAAGTGTCGCCATTGACATGGATACGAGGTGACGGGTTTTTTTAAGTTGTGGAGAACTTCGCTTCTGTTGTGTTTACCTCCAGACCAACAGCCGTATCTTCGCATACAACCCAGTTTAGGACCAGCTGCACAGTTGCAGGCTCCTCTTCCAGAGGAACAGTGTCGTTGGCGAACTCGAGGTCAGTGACCCAGTGACCGTGGCCAAGTTGAAGGTACAACGCATTATCCAGTCTGTAGCGAATTTGATTAAAATCGGTGACAGTGGGCGGCCCTGATGAACAACTGAGTCAAAGGAGAAGTTTGAAGATTCTTTACCGTAGTCGCGGAAGTATAGTATGCTTCTAACAGCCTAACGTAGTTTTCCAACACTGCGTAGCTCCAAAGTATGTTCCAGAGTGACTGTCATTCAGCGGAGTCGAATGCTGCACGGCAGTCAGTGAAACACGCTATGCTCCGTTGCGGAAACTTATTCCGCTGTTTTAGAATTCGAAGTAGACTGAAGACCTGGTCAACACAACCTCCTCCTCAACGAAAGTCACATTGGGTAGCGTGCGTTCGAGCGTCCCGAACGGTAACAAAGGTGGTTTAGCAGAACGGTTACAAGAGCTTAGCCGCCATCTCAATGAAGCTGATAACTATGTAATTCGCACATATAGTCTTGTTAATGGGAGCAGAACAGAGGTTACCCACCCCTTGGGAAAAGTTTCGTAGTCCCACATACGAGGAAACAGCTTGGATAGCGGGCTCAGCAGAGCTGAAGAACAAGAGTTGAAGATCGCGAGTGGAAGGCCATCCTCACCAGGTGGCGTATGAATCGCTGGTCGGCCACGAATCCCAAGACTTGAACGTTCTGTTTTACCACAGGTGACTCTGGTTGTGCACGGGACAGAGGTGCCACCTTGAACAAAAGCCGGGTTGAACTGAGGAGGTCACTTCCCAAGTAACTTTCTGGATTTTGTCTCTGCAGTTTATCACGGGACCTTGCAGGTCACAGACCAACGGCGCACCGGATGAGCGGTTCCCATGTTGGGATGAACTTTTACGTGTTTGGTAGACACTAATGTATTGACACCGCCGCCTCATTCCATTTGCGATTTAGGACATTCAACACGATACCGACTGAGACCCTCAAGTTCAGTTACATCAACATCGAGGTGACCGTGAAGCCAAGTTTCCTCCAGTAAAATTGCACCCAGCTAAGGTTATTCATAGGCCTCGATGAAATCGGGCACCATCAGACAATTAGCCAATAGGGAACATATGTTGCTGCTTATCATCATGGGAAGTCATGCAACGTTTATGATTCTTTACTGAAGTGTAAAGAACCGGGCAGCTTTTAGCATTCTAATATGACCTCTCGACATTTTAAAAATTCTATTTCAATTATTCTAAACTGCTTAACCAATGAAGATCTAACGGTTAGGTAGAATTCCCTCTTGTATGATTTCAGCACATCGTTGAGATATATTGCCGTGGTTGGCATTCCTTTAATGGGACAACCGAGGTTCGCAGTCAAGATCGAAAAATAACACAGCAAAACGAAGAGCATTTGGACGAGTATGTTCACTTTTTACCTACTCACACCTCAACAAGTTTAGTTTTCTTCATGTCCGTGAATCGATTTTTCCACAGTTTAATCATATATAGGCTCGTAATTTACAGTAGTTTATCAATCATCACAATGAAGATGGTTTTCCTGAAAAAAGCATTTTAAAATGTTTGTCTAACAATTCGACCTGGTGTAGATAAATGTTCGAAGAATTTTGGATGAAACGGACAAAATCGTTCCATTTATCTCAATTTTTGTCTTGTCTAACATGACAGACCATGAAAGCCCGAGAAAATGGACGGTCACTATTGGGATGTGGGCGAAGATTGGAATCGACTAACGAGGAGCTAGATTCAAGTGACGTCCCCGTACGAATAAAACACACTTCACATAGGAGTCCATGACAAACAGGAAATTACCGCAGTTAGAATTTCACACTTTTTGAACAATTTGAACTTTTATAAAGATCAGCCTCAACTAAGTCATCAAGTTTAATTACCCTTGTGGTGGTCACATAATGGTGTGTAGGCGGTTGCATCCGGTGCTCCAATTCGGACGGTACACGGAACACATACACACAGATGGAAAATGTCGGTGTCCACTGAACAGGCATCTGTAAACAACCACTCACTGCCAGTAAGTTTTTCAACGTATTCCCCGTCTCGCGTTTCTTTCCCTATTCTCCACCTACGTAGCTGTTTCGTTTCCTTTATCAAAGGCATTCATACGACCGTGTATTTTTTTTTGTCAATAAAACTTAGCATCACTCTAAAGGATTAGCCTGATTCAGTTTGTGCCTGGCGGGCTTCGACTCTGAGGCTTCGTCGGTCGGTAGAAACCGTCTTTTTCCCGTCTCCATGATTAACTTCACAGTGGGCGTCACATGAACTCTCGGATGATAGGAGATCGAGTAAATTACAGCGCCATATATGACATCCGACTTGGCAGAACTATTCTTTCGGGTCGTGCAAGTTGTAGGGTAGAGCTGTGCCAAGGGCGAATGCCACGAGAATTCCCATACGTCTACATATGGTTACCTATGTCCCAATGTTCTGACAAGTGAGGCCGTGTTCCTCATGTCCCAAAGTTAAACTCTCAATCAAGGCATAAATTCGTGCATCGAGAAGGTGCGTAGCGCTGTGGTACTAGGTATAACTTTAAATCACTTCATGACGAAACAATTATTCGTACAAAGATTTGCGGAGAAAAAGACATCAGATACTGTGTAAGCGGTAGAAATATGGCATGAGGAAATTAATAGCCCCCAATGGGCGCGAGCAGCTTGCACTCAGCAATAAGGAACAACGAGATCTGAGTATATATATATATGTACATATATATACATATATATATATATATATAGTGTCATGCCCCTGGTTAAAAGCTTTTCGTCACACAACCAGCCAAACCGGACCCTGGAGCCATCCATGCTCGAATATCGCCCAAGTGTTATAAGCCCGAAGATATTCCATCAATCAGGATCTGTCGTATTTTGTGTTTGAACGCGTGACTTACGCATAAACTTGACCGGTAAAGTCCTTCGTCTGTCGTGGTTTTTGCATTCACTTGCCCAGTATCGGTAGGAGGCATTCCAATACGTACTAGCAATCCGTATCCATGGGTTGTTGTTATTAATCGAATTCCTTATTATTGTTTCAAGTACGAATATTGCACTTCTGTTATGGGATGATTGTGATATTACCCTCGATTCATCACTAATTTTGCCACAATAACATAAACACTGCTCGTCAGCTCAATAATCAGACAATGAACAGGTGAGTTACAGACTTCTACAAGGTTTCTTTAATGACATTGCAATCAGATCAGCGCTGTCCTTGTTGTCACTATGCAAGCCCATAGATTTTTCCAAGATGAGAATTGACGAATCCTTGTAACTCCCTTTTCCGTCTATTCAGCGCAGTAAAGAGAGTGTAGTCATAATCTCATAAAGCAACGCTGGCCCTTTTCTGGGGATTGTTTCACCTCCTCGATTGCCTACTTGTCCTGAGTGTCACAGTTGTCATTGATCACGAAGCTGTTTAATTCTTGTTCAGTCTATAAAAGTACTTGACTGAGCTTACAACTGTTATGATTCCAATATGGAATATAAGTGTGACAGCACATGGCCATAAATTTATGCACTAATCAAGGAAGCTGATTCCGTGAGCTGGCTTTATGCCCAGGCATTCACGATTTGCTCTGTCCGAACAATGCAATTTAATTAAATCGGCTATTTCTGTTTTGAATGGGGACCCGAAATGAAGTGGAAATACGTTCAGTTTTCGCACAACGAGGGGAGTTCGTCATATAACCGGACGAAGTGCTGTACCCTGGTGAATAATCGGAAATCCCATCTCCCCGTCGCAAAACAAGCCCGAATGCACAACCTTTAGCTGGATATGGTGAAAATGAATTTTTTGGCCTCACAGATATGTTGGTGGCCAAAATTGGATGCAGACTTCCACACAGTGGCCAATAATTGTTAGGCAACCACACGCAAACTTCATTCCCTACCAACGAATTGTAATCTATGATCACAGTGCTGCGTTTTGCGGCCGCGTGTCTACAGAGGCCTCTATGGTAGGTTCGTGAACCGGTATGACGCACTGATATTGACAGATTCTTGCTTCAGATAGCTCGATGCGTTTCTGGCTAGTTACTCCGGCTTCGTCATTCGAACGTGAAGTAGTGAGGACGTGTTTCGGCTGCAAGTATATTTCCAAATGTGCTTGTCACTGACGACGATCACGGTTTTGTGCAGCTGAGTTAAAGTATTGGGACTGGATGTCGACCCTCCTCCGCACAGCTGCTTGTCATCCACAAAGATATCCTTGGCATCCGCCAATCCCAGAAAGTTGCAGAAGAAGAAGACGTTCATAGGCAATTTCCCTCTGTAATATCACAAGGGGCCAGATGAATCCAAAAAGAAAAGCCTTGTCTCGCTGATCAAATCCAGACGACACTGCTGTTTGAGATGCATTCATTCGAGTGATGTTACCTATAGTTGTGGCAGTGAATTGGATCCTGCTCATAGAATATGAAGAAAATATTTGATCAGACGAAAGTTGAAGAAGTTGTCCTAAGCAATGCGATTGTGCATCGGAGACATCTTGACCGTAATCGCTCTAGAGAGCCGAGTGTGACGATCTCCAATTTGGACGGCAATCATACTGGAACTAAGAATCTGGGCGATGTACCAACTGACGTTTCTGTGGCACAGCCTATGTCGGCAGTTCCAATTCCAGTTGGGAATTCAGCTTGACAGGGCAGCCAAATTGATGAAGAAAGCCTGAGATAGGCCAGCTACGATGAGTCTTTGTGAAAATCACACGATACAGTCCGATACAGCTTCTCCATAGCCGAGCACACAACCAGACAAACAGAACCATGGTGACAAGTGAACGAGAAACGCAAGCATCACTCAAACGCCGGAAGAAATTCTACCAAATATGACTCCGCGTATTTTGTGTATGCACAGTAACGTGTCTTCAAGGTGTTGGGTTATTCTCCTTGCAACCATCCACGTAGTTTGGGTCGGAGACATTCCAGTTGGGTTTGACAGTCGGTATTCGTGTCTTGTTGCTACCAGCTGAATTCTGTATTACTAATTTTGGCATCCAGAAAATAGGTGCACTCGTGAAAACATGAAGACAGACCACTAAGGTTTCAGATCTATCGCACAAAAAATATGCCCGATCGAGCAAAGTCAACGGAGCCATTGATTGCCTCGACAGCCACATACGCTCGGTTAGTGATTGGAATTAGCGTAGCACAATTAGTAAATCTTGAGTGCAGACACTTTCAGCAGTCAACCAAAAAAATTAGGCACAATACGTTATCCAATAAAATGCTTGCAAGTAATCAACTATAAATATCCGAGCTATTCCTTATATTGAACTCATGGTCACCGATAAGGGGATTATGCAAAGCGACTATGGCGCTCCACCTTCGACCATGTCTTTGTTCTTGATAAGCCACTTTTGATATATAAATGTTTTCCAAATGATTCATCAAGAAGTGTCATCATCATCGGGATCATCGGCAATCTATACTCACCGGGCCGAAACTGCAACTCGAACCGTGAGCGAACGATTGTGAGTCGTTCTGGTGAGTTTACGCGCAAGTCACGTGATGCTGTCCACGAGGACTCTCGCACACCATGGGAGAAACGGAGAATGGGGTCCAGTACGGTGGATGAATTTTCGCCATACGCAACGCCTGACCAAACTAGCGAAGTGTACTAAATCGGATAAGCGGTGATAGAATATTCCCTCTGACTTGGCACTAGATTTTTATCTTGGACATTATTCAAGCGATCACTCTATCCAATCGTGGAGATGCCGCGTAAACATCGAAGACTAAAATCATGCAAGCAACGAATCTCTGTTAGCAAACTGCAGGCCTCGCAACCATGCAACAATATTGAGTGCAACTTCTCACTGTACTCGCAAACCTTCAACTTCAGTGAAATATCATGAGTCTATGGCATTACGCCCGAACTTCGAATGCTGTGCTACAAACCCTAGTCAACAAGCTATCTACTTAAGTGAAACAGTCACTAGGTGTTAACTGCTCCCTATTTATAGTCAATCTCGGAATTACTGACATCCTGTTCTGAAAGTCTAAACACGTTTCCAGTGGTACTACAGCTCTTGCCAGTTTGTCTAGTGCACGTTTCAGCCGTTTTGTCGATAAGAACAAAGAGGCAATGTCGTCTGCGTAATCTAAGTTCCACACCTTCCCATTGACCAGTTCGAAAACTGAATTTGAATACATTAACAATCGATCGGGTGTGGAATTTGAAATGAAGAACAAAAAGAAAGCAATCATTCGGACAGACGGGAAACACTGAGCTTTTGAATTTTAATATGTACAGGCCGGCATAAATCATCTGAACATGGCAGATAAGCGAGTCGTGTTGACCAGCTATCAGTCATCATCATCATCATCATCATCATCATCATCACCGTTCAGCGTTAAACAGCAAGGCAAGCCTCACCGACCGCTGCCTTTCCCCGGAGTTACACGTTTATATAAAAAGAGTGAATATCCAACGGGAACAGGGAGTGGACCTACGCAGGTGGAAAAAGATAAGGTGCTGCTGCAGCCAACACAAGAAACAGTCTAACTGTACAAACGCACGTGTTTTCAATCATTCTTATTCGATAGAAAATTACAGCACAATCGTCACTGTGCACGGTTCACTGCCATATCCTTCAGTGTCTGTCTCCAGCAAGAAGACGAGTCCTTCGGACCCCAACCACGAAGGCGTGAGACACCTACTTTACCTAACTTCGCTGTACATTTTCTCATCCCTCGTCGTCACGTCATCTGTTGGCCTCCACATGACTTCTTCCATTCCTTAGGAGGAACACAAAATAGGGCAAGATATGGCAAACGAGTGTTCGTCATACGCAACACGTGACCCAACCAGCGCAATCTCTTAAGTTTCATACGCTGAAACAAGCTATTCTCAGAAGTGGCACCCAATACCAGATTCCTAACCTCAATATTACTCACCCGGTCACTCCATCCAATCTCAGCCATACTACGTAAACATCGGTTGTCGAAAACCTCCAACCGACGAACATCGCCCACACGCATACTCCACGTCTCGAAACCGTACAACAGAACTGAACGCACTGCAGCATAGTACACACGACCTTTCAAATTCAGTGAAATATCAGGCCGACGCCACAAGTGCTTCAATC